>JAUPMG010050065.1:0-13933 GCA_031762675.1 Pachysandra terminalis | reverse complement strand
CCGTTCCCCCCACCCCCCCCCCCCCCCCCGCTCGGCGCAGAACCCTTAGAATCGCATGCCACGCTGCCTGCTACATCAACTGACCCCTCAACCCCAAACCAGGGAACCGCCACTATACTAATAGGTCACCAACTCCCACTGGCATGACCCGGTAAAACCCCAAACTCCTAACGAAGAAAGACTACAAGTCCAAAGCCACTGAATGGTGAATAAACAAATGATCCACTGATTCCCCATCTTTTCTGCACATAACACACATATTAGGCGATAACACACAAGACGGCCACCTCCGTTGCAATCAGTCACAAGTGTTGATCTTATATAAGATAGCAAACCAGACAAATGCCTTCACCCTAGGAGGAATAAACGGTCTCCAAACACACCGATGAGGGAAGAAGGAAGGGGACGACAACTGCGGACGTAAACTAGAGAAAAAAGACCTAACCGAGAAGGACCCATTGCTACAAGCACTCCAAATCTGCCGATCCCTAGAATGAGGACCAATGAAGACACCCTCAAGATCAACAAGGATCCAACCTCGACTAACTCAAAGTTTCTCACATCACGGCGAAAACCAAGATTCCAACACAGAGCTGAATCAGACCAAGAAAAAACCTCAAAGACAAGAGCGAGGATAGCGATCTGCCAAAATAGACTCCCCCCACCACAGATCATGCCAAAATCTAACCTGAAGGCCATCACCAACACAAAACCGGACATGACACTGGAATGAGGGAAGAATAAAAGAGAACTCTTTCCAGATGTTGAACCAAGAACATCTAGCAGAAGGATTATTGTCCCAACCATTACTATGCTCACCATATTTGTTGTGAATGACTTTTCACCAAAGAGCCTCTTTCTCCCTACAGAACCTCCAAATCAATTTCCCAAAAAAAGCCGTATTGTGCCAAGTGATATTCCCTAAGTTAAGACCGCCCTCGTCTCTCGACCTACACACTACCTCCCATCTGACAAGGTGACACTTCTTCTCACTCCCCCCTCCCACAAGACATCTCTCTACAGTTTTTCCAGCAACTTCACCACTCTACCAGGAGCTCTAAACATAGAGAGATAATAGACAGGAATATTTACTAGAGCAGCTTTAATTAAAGTAATCCTACCCCCAAAAGACAAGTAACCTTTCTTCCACGATGCTAGCCTCTTCTCCACCCTATGAACCATAGGTCTCGGAAACTAGTCAGCCACCTTAGAATTCCCACCTAAAGGCAGACCTAAATAGGACAAAGGCCACCCCTCCACACGACAACCTAAGACTAATGCAAACACATCCACCCGCTCAGGAGACATGCTCAGCCTAGCTAAGCTACTCTTCTCCAAGTTCACCTTGAGACCCGACACCATCTCAGAGCACCTAACGATGGACTTGATCCAAAATGTTTGGACTTCATCCGCTTGTAAAAACAATAAGGTGTCATCCGCATACTGTAAATGAGAGCTACACACGTTATCCCTCCCAATCGGAAATCCCGAGATCAAACCCAATTCCTCCCCTTTTACTAAAACCTCACTCAGCACATCAACCACCGAAGTAAAAAAGTAAGGGAAACAACAGGTCACCTTGTCTCAAACCATGGAGGGGACAACTTGACCGAACACACCTCCATTCTAGAGAAATGAAAACACCACACTGATGACACACCCGGAAATCCACCTCCTCCATCTAGCCCCAAAGCCTTTCCATTACAATACCTTATCAAGGAAGTGTCATTCCACACGATCGTATGCCTTTTCCAAATCGAGTTTCATAACCAACCCTTCTCTACCATTTTTCTTCCATTCATCCACCACCTCATTGGCAACAAGGACATTGTCTAGAAGCTGCCTACCTGCAATAAACACACCTTGGTTCTGAGTCACCAAATTACCAACCACCAACTTCAAGTGGGTAGAGAGCACTTTAGCAATAATCATGTAAAGGCTGGTGGTTAGGCTAATTGGTCTACAATCTTTCAAATCCCTTGCCCCGGCTTTCTTTGGAATGAGAGCAATAAAGGTAGCATTCGTCAACTTATTAATAATCCTTCCCGCGTGGAATTCCTCAAAAACGCCCAATAACTCATCTTTCACAGTATCCCAACATTCTTGAAAGAAAGCAATCGAGAACCCATCCGTCCCTGGGGCTTTATCTTTTCCTAATCCCCAAATCGCCTCTTTAATCTCTTGGATCTCGAAAGGTCTCTCCACTCACCCGGCCTGATCCTCTGATAATCTATGGCCACCCAAATTAGATATATCGAAATAATACTCCTGATCTGACCTGTATAGCTCTGAGTAAAACTCCGATATCGCCTCCACTATCCTATCAATGTCCACTACAAAAGTCCCATCAATTTTGAGCCCCGCCTGAGTATTAATCTTGGCGCGACCATTAGCCACTTTGTGAAAAAATCTAGTATTCTCATCACCCTCCTTAAGCCAGGTCGCCCTCGATTTGTGTCTACAACTTATCTCTTCTTGTCTCAAAAGCATCTCTAGTTGCCCTTTAGCCGATTTCCTTTCCTCAAACTCCTCACTAGAAATGACTCTAGACTGCTCCACTTTATTTAGCCGGCAATAACACCAATAAGATCCCTTTTCTTGATACTTAGGTGCCCAAACTCCCTCTTATTCCAATTTTTGATCTTACTCTTGAGATATTTCAGAGATTTCATGAATTGAAAGCCTTTTCAAGTCGGAAGGCCTCCTCCCCACCTCAGCCCACCACATACTAACCTTCTTCCTAAATTCACCCGAAGTCAACCACATATTTTCAAACCGAAAAGGAAAGGGACCCTTCCTCAAATTTTTCAAAGATAACAAGAGAGGACAATGATCCAAAGTGGATCTCTCCAAAGCCATCTGGGAAGTGGCTGGATAATAATCATCCCAACTAGTCGTCACCAAGCACCTATCCAACCTACTCCAATTTACATCCTCCTTACAGTTTGACCAAGTAAACCACCATCCACTTAACAAATAGTCCACCAAGCCAAGGTCATCAATAAGACCTGAGAACTCCCTTATACTCCGATCAACAACATGCCCTCTATCTCTCTCCTCAGGTCTTCTAACAACACTAAAATCCCCCATCCAAACCCACGAACCATCCCAAGACTCTCTCTCACCTCCCTAATTTCTTCCCAAAACAACCTTCTACCCCGCCGACAATTAGGGCCGTAAACCCCCGAAAAAACTCACTTAAAACAATCCACTAAATCGACAAAATTGACTGATACCGAAAAACTACCTACCTTAAACCTCTCACCCGACATAAGCTCTGTATCCCACATGACTAGAATCCCCCCCCAGATGCCCCAATGGATGGAAGAGCCACCCATTCTATGTTCCTAAGTTTCCATATCAGCCTAATCAAATCCAACTGGATGGCTTCTTTTTTGGTTTCTTGAAGAACTACAATGTTTGGTTTCACCCGGGAGCATAGGTCGTGAACTGCCTATCTTTTATGGGCTATGCCAAGCCCCCTAATGTTCCAATTTAGAATCTTCATAAAACAGTTCTAGTTTTATTCGCCCTCACTTTCCTCCTATTGTATTGCAGCCAAAATCTTGCATTTCTCGCTCTCAGCGAGCACCCCAAGGGTTGCCCAACATTGTTACGCCTAAACCTCTTCACCACCGAGGCTAACGGAATGGGATTGCCATCTCAATCATACACTAAGACTTTACATAGTCTCGTTATATCCTCCACATCCACCCACTCATCCAAGCTATCCATCCCCAGCTCGTCCCATTCTGATATATCTGATTCCATCATCTCACTCCCTCTTCCCAAGGATGACTCAAACTAAGGAACATTGCAAGGCAAGACGACGTCCAAAGGTTCATGGCCCCAAGATGTTAATAGGAAAGGTCGAGCAACTTGAGAAAAGGTTCTTACAGCTCCAACAATTAGCATTGTAAATAGTCAGAATAAAGTCCATCGCAGACACCCCATCACTTGTACCTGGAAAGAGTAGACCAGGACCAGCAAAAGGGTTAAGAAAACCAAAAAGAGAGCCGCTCAAAATCTGGAAGCAGATTTTGAGGAGATGCTCAGTGGCCAGAGAGCCGCTTCCTTAGAGCTTAGAACTTGCAAAATGCTGTGAAAATTTTAGTGGTGATGGATTGGCCAGCTGGATTAGGAAGCTCTGCTTTTGTGCTACCATATACTTTGTGTGGAAGGAGAGAAATTTGAGAATCTTTCACAATAATTTTTCTCCTTGGCAAACTGTGGTGAGCAAAATAGTTTATGCGCGACTCCTTGGGAGTATTGTGGAGGTGCCTAACAATGCCTTGAACAAGAAGTTATGTGCTAAATGGGAATACAATGCAAAATTTACATCCCTCCGTTGAGCTAGTGATGCGTCCTACTGTTGTTTCTTTTTGGCTCTGCTCCGGCCTTCAGTTGTGTGTTGCTGCTGCTTCGCATGGATGACAATGGTTATGTCTGTTGATACCCACGGTTGCTGGTTTGGTCGCTTCTCCTCCTACTTGGGTGGCCATGATGGTGTCAGTTCGGTATTGTACTCCCCTTATACGGCATGCCTGTTGAATCTCATGCTTGGTGCTGCTTGGTGTTACTTCGTTATTGCTGACTGAGCGCTTTCTCAGTTACTTACTGTGTGGTTGGTTGCATCCCCTGGTGCCTCCTTGCTTCTTTGCTAGGTTGCACTTGTTCCTGAGTTGGTTTGGGCAGTTTGCCTTCTCGTATCTATTGCTATGTGCTTGTTGGCATTTGCTTGCATTTCCTATTGATTGGTTAGTCCTGTGTGACTATCGTATTTGAACTCTACTACTGATCTCTCTCTATTAATAATAAAACCCCGGAATTTACCAGTTCCAAAAAAGAAAACCAAAAAGAGCCAAACAGGAATTACATACCAAACCACGAAGTGAATGGAACAAAGGAAGAGGCGCCTCCAAACTAAAAAGGACGGAGGCCGACATGCAGAAGCCCCAAATTGTAAGCCATATACAGATGGGAGGGAAGAATCAACAACCAACGAGTAAAGTAGTACTCCGAAGTCATTCGTCATGTTCACGATCCCACCCCCCTGTGACGATTCACGCGCCACCACCTCTTCCAGAACAGCTGAGTTGCAAGACTCTTGAGACTTCACACCGACCACGATCAAGATGAAAGTTAGATGTCCGGGAGCGCCACCCTCTCTCCACCATCTCCTTAACCCCTGCTAAATCAAACGCCATCTGGAGAAGGGAACCTTTTAGCTCCAAGACTAACTCCCCAATATAAGCTAGAGGAGGCCCACCGGAATGCCCCACTCCCTCAGGCTCTAAGATAGTAAAAAGGGCTGAAACGTCCATCCCAACCGAGACGCCATCCATAGCCCGACCCCCCAAGTTGAAGTTGGACTCCTTACACGGCCTGCACTCCTCTGGCCAATCCTCCAAACAGGCTTTAATCCCGGACACTTGATCCGGTTTCTTCGGGGCCTTAAATACGAAAGGGGGTCCACTAACCGATCTGCACAAAGGCCCATCCGCAACCATAACACACCCACCCCACACCCCGCTACTAGGCTCACCGCGAGGCCCAATAAAAACCGTAGTATCTTCCACAATAAATGCGTCCTCTGCACCAACATTCAAATTTTGAATCCCCTTATCACAGAAATCGTTGACCAGACTCCCTCTTGACAAAACCTAGCACGTGTGACTGAGGGTATGTGCCTCACCACGTTTCTTGCCCCCAATTGTCACCTCTTGACCGTGCTTATAGACCCAAACGGCCAAGAGCATCCGACCCAATCACACCACCAGACCGGGATGCATCATCTTCTACACCCGCCAACCCCAACGGATCTGAGCTCCCTCCAGCGTCATTCATCTACAGACAAACACCTTCCTCAAGTCAAGCATCATCTCCAAACCCCTAATATCCTGATAAAGATCAAGTGGCACCACTTCAATATATGCCTCAGCCATCAAAACTCCAATAGAGAAACGCACCGAGCGTAGAATCCGGCAAACATGGTTCTCCCCAACTCTAATCAAGAGATCACCAGCCAACGTCCCTTGAGAAAAAGGAACCTCTGCACCCACGAAGCCCCCACAAGCGTCTCCGATCAATTTAAGAATTTTAGACCCCCATAAATCCAAGGGAACTCCAAGATCAACAATCCAAAGACCTAATTCACAAACCACCCCTCATTTGCCTGCGTAGTACAGACTCCATTCCAGGAACTCCAACGATCTCAACGAAGGCAACTCGCCTTTCTCTAATAAGAAGCGCACACAAGATCTAAATGGAGCGAAAATCACTACTTCCAAAGGCTAGAGGACGATAAGCCTGAAAGACACGTCATTCCCCAGAAATAGCTTTAGGCCCTTCCGAATCTCCACCCAGCACCCCGCTTTCGATACACAACACAGAACAGGGAATCTCCAGTCTTCAAGCTCCACATCGCACGCCTGAGCACACTCAATGAGAGGAACATAGCCTTTCTTAATCACCACCCCTTCTGCCCTATTAAACTTAAACAATTCTTCTACCTCCCTCCCCTCCAGCCCCACCCTCTCTGATAGCTCGCTGACCCGATTCCATTCCTCCCCTAAAAATCTCCCACCCACATATAATACATAACCCCAGCCGACCCTAGCATTGGATTTAGGGAAGATGATCATTCTCTCTTTGTCATTACTAAAGCGATGCAGTATTTCGAAAACAATCCACCCCAGTTTCTAGCTAGCTCTGCAACACCTTCCCCCCGTCCTCCCCCCAGTCTGATTGAACCCAAGACCATCACCCTATTCCCCACTTCTTCGGCCTTACACACCATATCCCTAAACCAATCCACTTCTAGCTCACTGAACATTAAGGAGCAAAGATGACCACAACTCTTCTCCGAAATCTGAAGAGATTTAAACAGACCATTTCTAAAGCCTTCAAATCCAAACATTAATACTAGTCTTTCCATTCAAAAGGAAGATAAAGTTGAAAGTGAAAAATTGGTCAGTTGAAGATATGAGAGCCGTTTAAATATCAAAAGGGTTATGCAAATTCAAATATTTAGTCTAATTGGTATTTGCTTTAATTAAAGATCAATAAAAAATAAGCTTTTACAATGGAGAAAAACTAATCATTACAATATCATAATTGACACCACTTTTAGGCAATCATCAAGCATGTTGTTAATCAGTCTTGGTACTCTCAAGATGGATGTTCATTGAAAGAACAAAAAATGGATATCACCTACAACATGAGACAATTTTCATGATCATCCTTAAATTCAAGAGCCCATTAAAAACCCATGGAAGAGTCGACTTAAACCACCATTTCATGTAAGTTAAGAGATGTCATAGTTTCAACACATAGAAGACTAACACTTCAGCATATTTATTATTTCCATGGCATGATTTGGGTAAATAACTACCCTGTTATTACCAAAAAATGTCCATCTTATGCTCCATGAACCATATTCCCTATGGAACACACTAAGAGTTGAGATTGATAGCAAGATACCTTTTAAGTAGATTTTCGAATCAATATAAATCCCCTAAATCGAGCTTTTTTTACTTTCACAAATTAATTAGGCATCCAAATGCTAGAATAAGAATTCATAACCACCCATTCCAACTCTAAACCTCTAGGTCCAAAAACCAAACATACTCCAGTTAATTTCCTAAATGATCACACAATTGTATTAGGAACATAGTTTTATGACTCAAAAGGAATCAAGCCAAAGCTTGGCAGCAACACTTAACTCATTTAGATTTTGAGTAGACTCATGGTTCAGACCCACCCCATAACAACTTGATCTAGACACCTAGTTGAACCAGATAAAATTATGAAGTTCACCCAAGTTATCTAAGGGTTTATAGTTAAAAATTCTTTATTCCAAGGGCTGTTTTATTAAGTTCTCATAGTTTTTCTTTTTAATTCCTATTATTATACTGTCAGCAATCAGGTTAACCAAAAATAGAAATTGAACTAAAATGATTTAATTCACTAGTCTTCAAGCTAAGTCAATTCAATCGACAATCAAATTGAGTTTTTGGGTTTTAGAACCTGATTGGGACTCACAAAAAAATTAAGTTCTAATCTACTTAAAAGTAGGTCATGATATATCTTAATACAATGAAGATTTTCAATTTCAACATATTGTGGACTTAAAAGGTTAAAAATTCCAAAACAAATTGATGATAGGGATAAGACCTACAACCCTCTCAAAATTAATACATAACTATGCCAAGAAAAAATATGGTATGACATTTGAGATAATAGCCATTTACAACAACAACCTTATCCCAACTAGTTGAGGTCAACAACATGAATCTTGTTCCATTATCTTAGTTTGTCAAAAAACCATATCTTCAATCAGATTAGGTTGATTTAAGTCATTTAGAACTGATTTCATCCATATCATTTTTCAGTTTTCATCTCACCCTTTTCGATTGTTCAATATGCACCCCCTCACACCTCCTAACAGACACCTTAAGTCTCCGTTTAACATGAGAAAAACATCTTAATCTATTTTCCTTTATCTTAATTACTATAAAACAATCAAATTATTGATCATTATATATATATATATATATAAAGAGAGAGAGAGAGAGAGATGTGTGTGTGTGTGTGTTATTTTTGCAATGAACTGTTATTTATAACTAAGGCCACTCCTTACGAGTCCTATTGAAATGCCACAAAGTTATTCATTGAAAAGATAGGTAGAACACAAGTTATTAACTCGTCCTTAGACTAAATGAGCAAAAAGCATCTATGCTAACAGAAAAAGAATCCCGCACCAACAATGGTACTATAAATCTGTACTCTGCTTCATTCTTCATTAGATCAACATAGTTTTTATAAATAATTTAACAATATATATTTATCTTTATTAGTTATTAGGCCTCTGAAAATAAAAGTACGATACGTACATCCACTGACGGATGTGAAGAGATACCCCAAAGTGCTCCGAGCTAATGAAGTTTGTTGAAGCTATAAATAGCAAAATATATCTTTTTCAGAGAATTCCGTAATTCAGGAACCAACTGATATTCTTGGCAATAAATAGAAATGGAAGAGATAGAAAGGCATTTGGGGAAAAACACAACACAGACACTATCTCTTAATAGGACAATCTCTGCAAATACCATATAACAGCAATGATTAAACATAGCAAAACAGGGGAATAAAAGAATAAATAACAATGACGTGAATTCGTCGATCGTCATGAGAGAAATTCTATAAACGGGGAAAAAAAAAGGACAGAGAAGAGAGTGAATACCTATCCAGAAATGCCACACATTCTCGGTTATACACTGATCCAAACAAGACTCATGCTCGTAACACCTCCACTAAAAACGTACAATGGGCTGTCAACGGTTCGGTTTGGTTCGGTTTAGTGTTCAAATTTAAACCAAACCGATTCTGAAGTAGCTAAACCGAAACCGAACCAAACCGAAATCCTAACTGAAAATCCAAACCGAAACCAAACCGATTATTTTTTACTAATCCGTAAACTGAACCGAAATAACCGAAAACCAAAAACCAAGAGAATTGGTAGGGGTCACGCGAACGCAGGCCCCCTCTACCACACATTATGACTTGGGCAGGCTCCCCTCCGAAGTGCAATGGAGGTGACGTACCTAAGCAATGGGCCTTCTAGATCACCCATTGACCCCGTCCAGGTAAGTATGTTATCTCTGTGCATTTCAATCCTTACTTATACACCTGCTTACTTTGCTTACTTTCTTACCTCTCTGATGTGGGACTCAAAGAAAGGTTTACATTTATCTTCTAGTCCATATGGATGGTCCAGATTAAGGCAAGAGGCCCCACCTTTGCTCAACTCAGTTTCATTTTTATTTGGTGAAATTGAATAAAGGCTGAAATACCCAACTTTTGGTGCTCCTATTTCTCTCATTTTCATTTTCTAAACTACCAAGAAAAGGAGTAACAGATTTTTTTTTTATTTTTTTTGGGTTTTTTGTATTTATACTCCTATGTTATGGTATAGTATTTATACCTAGGTGTTTTTCATATTTGTATCTATACCCCTCTATTATCGTAATTTTTTGCATTGTACACCCATCGTTAAAAGATGCAAACTTTTGTTACCCTTTCACCTAATAAGTGTTATTTTACTTTCATCCCCTTATGTTATTGCTTTTTTTGTATTCATACCCCCCTATTTTAGGGGTGTCAACGGTTCGGTTTGGTTATTGGTTTAGTTCGATTTGGTTATCGGTTTAGGTAAGTTTGGTTATTTCGGTTCGGTTTTCGGTTTGGTTCGGTTAAATAAAGGTCTAAACCATAAACCAAACCAAATTAATTCGGTTTGGCATTTCTTAAACCATAACCGAACCAAAAATATTAATAACTGAACCAAACCGGTTTTTTTCGATTCGGTTTATTCGGTTTGCAGTTTTAACCGAACCAATTGACACCCCTAACGTACATCTATACCTATATATCTAATATATATACTACTATTAAAAGCAATTGTATTTGTAAGAGATTTTTTCATTCATTTTTTCAATTATTAAAGTACCCCTGGTTTAAATATCTAAATATATAAATCCATTAAAACAAATTTTAGACATGAAAATTCATTTCCAAGGGAGTAGAAGATTCTCTCTTTGGATTTTTATGAATTGCATGAGGGATCTGTTGGGCAGATAAGTGAATACCCTCAATATTAATTTGATTTTCACTTTTTCAAATTTGATTTTCAAAAGAAGATTTTATAGGAATCTCTGAAATAGAGTTCCTGGAAATAGAAGGATAAGACACCTGATAAGGTGGTTTCCAGTTTTTAAATGAAAATGATTTGGGAAGATCAATAGAGGTTCGGAAATATATCAAAGTATATCAGACCATGGCATAAGTATGGGAGTTGTAAGGGATAACTATGCCATTATGCATATCTTTTAATTTTTTTCTAACTTTCTCAGCAAATAAAATAGGTAGGCCATCAATAAATTTGGCTTTCCAGTATTCAAAACTGGCGTAATTTCATTGAAGAACTTTGGTTAAGAATACATACTTGTACTATCTAAAATGACTTATAGTGGGAAAGCGGAGATTTTATAAAAGTTCTCTGGACCTCTCATTATTAACTCCTTCAGGTCCAATAAAATGATGAATAATGATAAGAATTAAGGTATACACAGCATCTTGTTGCTGAGTATCTTGATTTAATTCAATCTTTATAATTTTGTAGCATGTAGAATTCTATGCTACTGTTGGAGAGCAATAATGTTATCCCACCAACCTTTAAGAAGGCCAGTAAATCCACAGATTTATTAAGGATAAATTCAGGAGCTGGGGACATCCTTAACAGACTTAAAAGTCTGAGAATTACCAATTAAATCTTTGGTAGAAAATAAAGGAGGATATTGCTCCCCTGTAGCATGCTACCTTTGTTTATTCTTGCCTCTGGAGAAATTGCCTCCACGGGCTGGAAATTGCTTACTCATGATATACCCTGCAAAAACTCACGAGTAAGGAAATCAGGATGAGAATTAGATTCTCCTTTAATATATTCAATATTAAAGTTAAAATTGGATAGTTGAGTTTGCCAACCAGCAAAAATTTGTTTTGAAACAATATTCTTTATATCTTTTTGCAAAATATCTTTTGCAGAACTACAATCAACACGAAGAAAAAAAATTTGATTTAACAAACCATCTTGAAATTTTGATATACATTTAACAATTGAGAGAATTTGTTTTTTAACAGTGGAATAATTAACTTGGGCCTTTTTCCAAGTTCCACTGGTAAAACGAATGAGTTCCTCTTTTGTAGTAATTGGAATTATTTTTTTAAGAATTCCACCATAGCTTAAATTAGAGGCATCAGTTTCAACAATTTTGAACCAATTTATATTAGCAAGAGAAAGGCAAGGTAATTACTTTGCCTTCAGTTTATTTAATTGGACAGTGCGTGTGTGCGCATCAAACCAAGGAAGAGGATTTTTCTTTAGTCTAGAATGAAGAAGTGCAGTGTCAGAAGCAAAATCCTTATAATAATCAGAAATATAATTTAAACTTCCCAAAAATGTTTGCAACTGAGTTTTTTCTATAATCTCATCCGAAAATTTGGATGCAAATTTGATAGCACAATCAATTGGAATAATTTTACCATCACAATTATTATGACCAAGAAATCTGATATTGGTTTGAAAGAGTTTCTTTTTTGGAGCAGAAAGTACCAAACCATTTCTTTTAATAACATCTTTTAAAATATTTAGATGTTTAAAATGTTGATCAATAGAATTCGAAAAAATTAAAATATCATATAGACAATGGAGAATTGAGAATAAGGAATGAAAATTTCGTTCAATATATCCTGAAATTCATAAGGTGCATTTTTTAAACCAAAAGGCATAACATTCCATTGAAAATATCCAAAAGGGACTGTGAAGGCAGTTTTATATATGTCGTCAAGGGTAATTTGAATTTTCCAATAACTAGATTTAAGATCAAATTTATAAAAGATTACTGCAGATTGCAGTCTATCAAGTAAATCCTTTTTTTTTTATTAGGAATGAGATATCTAATCCATTGAAGAACATCATTCAAAGGCTTCTAATTAAAACAAGTTTTGGAGTTCCTATTTCTTTTTTATCAACCTTATTAACATAAAAGGCAGTACAGATCCATGGGAAATAACTTTTAGAATTAAGTTTTCATCCAAAAGATTTTGGATTTCAGATTTACAGAGTTCTAAGTAGTCATCTTTCATTTGACTAGGCCTGGCTTTAGTAGGAATTTGTTTTTCATTAAAACCATGAATGTAAGGAAAAAAGACAATATGTATTTTCCTGTCCCAAAAAGCATTAGGAATATCATTAAAAATTTCATTAAAAAATTGATTCTTAATTGAATCAATCTGTAATTGTAACTCAGGTTTTTGAAGCCTTTCTTGAAATGTTAAGGACAAAATTTCTTTTTGAAGAAAAAGAAATTTTTTTCCTTTAGAAAAAAATATGATCTTCGAGTGTATTGATATATTTTTTAATTGGCATGGTAAGAAATTCAAAAGCAATTTTCTTACCATTTAAAATTGTATAAATTCTATTGGAATTAATTTGATCAATTGGCATAATTGATGCCAAAAATGGAGTTCCTAATATGACTTGTTGAGACATTTTTGATTAATAAAAAGGTAGATGGTAAACATATACCATCTTTGCACATATAAACTTCATTTAGTCTAAATTTAATTTGTATTTTACCACCACTAGCATTAATGAGGCCTTGAGTAGTTTTTTCAAAATATTGAGTGGGAATAAGTCCTTCTTGAATGCAATTCATATCTGCACCACTATCAACGAGAGTAGTTATATTAGACAAGGTAAATTCCTTGTTGATAACTAAAGTGACAGAGATGAACCATTTTTGAAAAGTGATGTCATTAATTAATAATAAATACTTAGGTGAATCTATACGATTAATATCCTAGGTGATTTCAGGATGTGATAAATCTTGTGTATTACTTGTTGAGGGTTGATTGGGAACAATTTTAATACCTTTATTAGGTAGCAATTTATTTTGCAATTGATAAACACAAATTGTATTATATTTTGCTGAGTTTTAAGATTTTTAATTGGTTGAGTTCATTTCTTAAGTCAGGGATATTAGTTTGTCTAGAATTAGATTGAGAAGTATTAATTCTATTTAATACTTTTTTCATGCTATAATGCATGTCAGGAACATGAGGGGTAACAGGAATATGAATATCCTATTGAGCAAAATCATGACAGATTTTTATTAACTGTAATTTGATTTAGGGATCTTGAACTTCATCAATAAGTTCAAGAAGAGATTGTTGTTGACTGGTGAGCATATTTATGCTAAGACCCTTCATTTGAATAATTACTTGTAAATGATTGCATTTATCTTGCAATTCATTACACTGATAATTGTTAGAATTAGATGGTTCTGAAGAAGGGGGGGGGGGGGGGGGGGGG
>JAUPMG010050056.1:0-13933 GCA_031762675.1 Pachysandra terminalis | reverse complement strand
CAAACAAATCCCAGTGCCTTAGCCAATGTGATTCAAGGTATGTGAAAGAGATTCTTCAGACAGGTCCAGCAATACAGAATTATTAAATTAATCATATAATAAAAACTATTTTCTTTATTATATATCTTGAGGATCACAGAGCCTTAAATTGCTTCAGATAATCATCAAATAGACAGCTTAGCCTACTATGCTCCATCGCATGCACCGAGAATTCTATATACCCTTTAACAGTTGTCTCATATATATATATATATATGTATAGTGTGTGTGTATGTACAGACACATTCATGGCCGGCCAACACATGGATCCGGATCGTACGATAAATGGGTACCTGTTGGAATAGTCCAAAATTCAGATTGGCCAAAGGATTCCTATATCCAAGAGTGATTTATGTGTCTTGATTTTCTCATAAATATATAAAGAAATAAAAACTGAGTAGGGTCAGGAAGAATGTTTAATTCTTTAGACTTGGTGATGCAGGATTTGGCTGGTTGGCCAGAGTTTTATGATGACAACCATTGGTTCATAAGATGATGACCCCACCACAGTGATCATCCTCCTCCGTGTTCTACATGATCATCAAGCATATTTTATTAAAAAAAAAAAAGTGGAAGCAGGATTGTTCTTGAAATGGGTTATAGCTGAAAAGCCAATCTATATGCTGATTGGAGGATCTGGGTGAGAGGGTCCTTGGTACAAAGGCTTGGTTGGTTGGTACAAAGAGAGTTGCAGAATTTGAGTTTGTCTTTGTATGAAGTAGCTGTAGTAATACAGACGGATTTAAGAGAAGATTCTTTTTCATGAAATTAGAGAAGATCTGATTTTTATATATTTTACCTAAAAACATTATAGAGAGAGAAGTAAACGAAAATGAGATCCATGTCTGCTCGTAGTTATCAATAAGGAGGATCACATGCTTGTTGCTTACATTTGGATAAGTCTCTCTCTCTCTCTCTCTCTCTCTCTATTTTATCTCTCTTGGTTTATAAAAAATTCTAAAGAAGAGTAAGAGAAACAAGGGATATAATAATAGAAATTCCCATAGAGAGAGGAGAGAGGAGAGAGGAGAGAGAAGGGAGTGGAGGGGACAGGAAAGCACGCGCTGCCGGTGCAAGAAGGCGCAGCCGTATGGGGTGGTGGGTCCGTTGGGGTTGTCGAAAAAGGCTGAGCTACAAGGACGTGAATCTGTTTGATTGGGCCCAGCCCAATCTTTTTCTTTTCTGTGGTAAACATTAAAGGGCACTTTCCAAAGTCTTTTTCTACGTGTGACGTTTTCTGACCTTTTTTAACTAACTAATTATAAATGATTAAATAATTAACTCATCAAAGAATCTTTATAAGCATCATCAACTTTAACTATTTAATCAAAATAATGTCCATGGATTTGGGCGCCCTCTATTTCATAATTGGGGCGCCTCTTTTCAAGTTAAACACCTAATAACTCTTAGTTATTATTCTTTTTATTGGATTATTAGAATGTTTAATTAGGGCTGTAAACTAGCCGAGCTAAGCGCTCGTAAACCTTGAGCAAGCTTAGGCTCGATTCAATCTCGTTAAAAAAATTTGGGCTCCGGCTCCGACTCCGACTCCGTTCAGACTCGTTAAAATATTTTGGGCTCAGGTTTGGCTCGCAACAAAACTTAGTTTAGTCCAAGGTTTAAAGTCTCAAGGTCGGGGATCGGACCTGCAATACCGACTGGTCCAGACCCGATATAAAATGGATTGCCCAGTTTGTTTATTTGTTTTGTTTTTTTCGGTTTGGATACTGGACCGGTCCAAAGCGATACCGATCTTGACCGTTCAATTTAAAAAGTTTAAAAAAAAAAACATTTGATCGGTTGTAATGATCGGTCCGTATCAATATTGGGTGGACCGGTCCGTTACAAAGCCTTACAATACAACTATTGTATCATGGCTTGGGACCGGACTGGTCCTGACCGATCTTGGTACGAACAGGGTAGTACAGATCGAATCGGTCCGATCCTTAAAACCTTGGTTTAGTCCAAATATATTAATACTATAATTGATGATTATTATTATATGACATAATATATTAACATATATATCTATATTTAATATTAATATATAAAATAATAAGATATAAAAAATGAATATATAATTTCATATACAAATCGAGTCGAGCTTCAATTGAGCCAAGCCTATCCAAGCTTGGCTATAGAGCCTAATTATATAGCTCAAGCTCGAGCCGAGCTAGCTCGGTCGTTGACAGCCCTATATTTATTAGGTGTTGAATTAGCAACAAATATGAATATTAAAATTGTATTTAGATTTGGATTAAGTAGTAATAACAATTATTTATTAGAGATGATAATAATGATGGACAGTGGAATCATGTCTTAAGGTAAATTAATTAGTAATAATCAGTGCGTGTGCATGTAGGGTAGGGGTATAGTGGGGAACACATGGTGTCTCGCTTCCCTACGCTGCTGCACGCACCACGCGTTCAGCGTCAGAACACTTAATAGTAATATACAATGCCCTAGATAGAAATCACCCATCCTAATGACTCTCTCACTCCTGTTTGCTTTACCACTTAACGTTGTTAAATTCGGACCAGACTTTGAAATGGCCAATGGCGGGTCTAATTCGAGCACCAGGTCACATTGTTTTAAATTTAGTAAAATGGGGTGGATGAAATCCGCAATGAGGTTTTTTCGAACTGAATTATTTTACGAAATGATTACATGAAATAATCACTTTATGAACAAAAATTTTGACTAAAATAAATTCTAAAATCTAGCTAAAAGCGAAAAAAAAGAGAGAGAAAAAAACTTCATTTAAAACTCTATAAATAGCATCAAATTATCATTTCTTCACAATTTGCCATCAAATTCTCATTCTTTTCACAAATTCTAAAATCTTGCTAATTTACCATAAAAGAAACTTTTTTTTTTTTTGGTTTCCCAAGGTATCCCCAGGCTTAGCTCAGGACTATTCCTCCGAGGTACTGTCGGGCGCTAAAGAGGGGACCTCTCCCAACAAGGTTTGCTGCATCCACAAGGACTCAAAACCGAGACCACTTGCTTAAAGACATTAGAAACTTTATTGAAGACTAGTTTGCTTTATAATTATTGATGGCTCTGTAATAACTATAAACTTAGACACTCTCAAATTTACTTTGCAATAGTTGTAGGTGAAAATGTAAGTAATATTTTATTAGTTATAGATATTTTATGATTGTTTAGTTTTTTTTTGTTGTTATTATTATTGCAGGAGATTACACAATCTTTGGGACTATTAGGGATGAGTTGATATTAGGTACATTATTTTATTAATTACTATTTTATATAATAGATATTATTACTATTTGTTTTTTTCATTTTCTTATACAAGTACACAAATGGATTTTGTATCCACGTAAATTGGAAGAAAGCAAGAAATAAAGTTTAAAATTTCAGTTTAAACTTTTATACATTGTATTTTTTTATATGTTAGAATTTCAATCAAATATATTTTGAATACTTATATACTTTTTTGATGTTGTAACATAAATGTTGTATGTATTAGTTGTAAGCTTTTGTATTATCTCACTTTATTAATCAAAATATTATTTATTATTTTTTTTTGAAATGTGTATGTTCATAAATAATATATATTTTAACGAAGATATCATTTTTTACTGACTAACTTTATTATTTATATTTTAGAAGTTATTATTTAGTACTTATTAAAAAAAGAGAAAGAAAAGAAAGAAATTTGCTAAAATTAAGTTTATATTAAAATCCTTTAAATAAAAACAAGTGAATTTATTTCAGTGAAATATCCGAAATTTCGAACCCTTATTTCATTCTGTTATTTTAATCATAAAACTGTTTTCAACCAAAATTTTGATTCCGTTTGTGTCTCCCAAATCGTTGAAATTTTTGAAATTTTAAACTATAACTGTTCAACCCAAATTGGTCTGATTGATAAATGAATTAAAAAAAAAAAAAAAAAAAAGAAGAAGAAAAGTCTTTTAGGAAAAAAATTCTGAAAAATGAATAAAATGATGTTTTCATTTGAGAATGAATTTTGCAAATCAGAACTGGCCATCCTCTTCATCAAACAAATCCAAAAAAGAACAAAGAGGTGATTACATTATCGAGCATCGTACATATCATGGACACCGGCCAATCTGGAATCTGAATTATGAGGGTCCATCGCTTTCCAAATTTCAAATGGACTAATACTTTATGTTATATATTGGATCTTCTGTCACAATCTCCCTTTCACCCCACCATATGCACACACATACACATGGATAAGGAGTTTCTGTTATCTTGAGTTCAGCCACACATTTTGGGGCCACATCCATAGAATTATGGTTACCATCAAGATTTAAGGTCTTGGTATTAGGGATCGGATTGGTCTTGGTCCGGATCGATAGTACTATCTGGTCTGGATCCGGTACCAAAACATGGATCCTCTACTTAAAAAAAAAATTAGATTGACAATATCGATCACCGAATTGGCAATACCAATCAGATTGATACCAATCTCGATTGTCCAATTTATAAATTAAAAAAAAAATTACACGACCAATTGTACTGATCACCAAACCAGTGATACCAACATCTAGTATAGGTTGTACCAATTCAATCCAAAGCCTTACGACACAACAATTATATCGTGGTTTGAGATCGGATTGGTTTTGGCCAATCCTGATATAGACAAGTCAATATAAACCGGATCGGGCCAATCCTTGGAACCTTGGTTACCATGACATGGATACGAAGGCATGGGAGTGCAATTAGGAGATTCTCGTGGCCAAAAGATCACTATCATTATCACCATTTAAATTTTTATTTTTTAAATTTAAGTCATGGGATTTGTCTTTTGTTACTTACTCCAATTATGTAAGACCAAGGCTGCAATTGGCCCGACTTATGATCTTGGATAAACGCTCATTGGATAAGTAACTCAATGAAAGCATTTATTGATAACAACAATAAACTGCTTACTTGAAGAAAATAACGTTTGATTAATACAATTATTTAAGTGCTTATAAAAGTTTCAGGGTAAAACAGATATTATAAAATTATTATTAAAGTAAATAATAACAATTGCTTATGGGTAAGCACTTACCCACTAAGATGTTACCAAAAACACTTTTAATTTTAAATAGTAGTTTAATAGACTGAAATAAACATTTATATAATCCGGGTCAAACGCAACCCAAATATAATTAGCTGATCTAACGAGTAATAAAAGATCCTCGCCACATCATCAGCTTGGCTAGATTTTTTTTTGGTGGGGACAGAAGGAACGAAAGGTATCTATCGTGAAGCCCACTTCTTTTTATGTATGATCACGATTTTGAAAAAAAAGGCAAAAAGGAATCGTGACATAAGCTGGGGCCTGGGGGAAGGCCCATTTAATTTGTTTTCGAGGGGTCAATCGGATCCAAGCCATGTACCCCAACTACCTAACCATAGGACACCAGGCTCGTGCTTCATCCCTGCAAAGAATTGGCAACTATGCTTTAGTACTTAGTAGGCCCTCAAAGATGCAAATGTTTTGAAAAAGAAAAGAAGAAATGCTTTTTGATAACAATAAGTTCTTTAGCTTATTATTGTTGTAGATAAGTGCTCTCATTAAGTCACTTATTTAAAATGCTTATCTAAAGGCAATGTTCTGAAACTTGAATTGGATGGCATTCATGCAATATGGTTAGGACCGGGGGTCTGGTTCCACCATTTGGTCAATCGAACTAGGTCGATTTTAATTTGGGGGGGGAATAGACTCTTAAAAATGAGGGGAAAAAATGAGTATCAAGATTAGCTGGTTCGACCACGGGGATCTCACCAAGCTGACCAATCTGCACAAGGTTACCGCATTCGTTAACTTCGAGATCAACACAAGTCACGCAATCTTTACACAATTATATCATTTTAAATGTGATAATAACACTCTAAAAATAACTTAGTAATAGAAAAAGTGTATTTATAAATTTATCATTGTTCACTTTATTTATAAGTTTCCCTTTATACAAGCTCAAAACTCGTTCCTTAAATCTAAAATCAAGGTTTGCGGTAATTCTGTAAGGCTTTGTCTGCAGTCATTCTGGATCAAGAACTCATTCCAGGAACCAGTTCCTTAAATTCATTCTAGCAACTAATTTTGAAGGCTTCTTCGATGCGTTTGATTAGTATGTAACAAAATGAATTCTGACCTAATATAGATGTTTGGTTAACATGTACTAAAATGAGTTCTGATCAATTTTTTTAATTTATTTCTCATAAAATACCATAGTCAAAGATAATCATTCAATAATTATATCCTTTTAAATGTGATCATAACATTCTAAAATATTTTGTAATAAAGATATATATTTACCAGTTTACCATTGCTCACTTTATTTACAAGTTTATCACTGCAAAAACTCAAAACTCATTCTAAAAATCTAAAATCAAGGTTTGAGATATGTCTATGATGAGGCTACTTATCTATGAGAACTCATTCTATTTATTCTTCAAACATACATAAAACACAGATTTACGTGGTTCAGAATACATCAATCTCCACATAACAACGAAACTCATTCCTGGAATGCATTCGCAAAATGATAAACAACCAAGGCCTAAATGGGTCTCAGGAATACTTTGAAGCTATATTTTAAACCCCACAGACGTCTCTCAAGTAGGGCTGTCAACGGGCTCGGGCTCGGCTCGTTTGAGCCGAGCTTGAGCTCTAAAAGTAGGCTCGCGAATCGAGCCAGAGCCCGAAAAAAAGCTCATTATTTTAACGAGTTTGGGTAGGCTCAACTCGGTTTGTATATGTGATCATATGTTCATATTCTTATATCTTATATTATGTTATAATAGTAAACACACATGTTAACATATTATATTACATATAATAACAACTATCAACTATAATTTTAATACATTTGTATTAATCTAAGCTTTTTTACAACGTCGATTTTTTATAAGCCGAACTTTTTGTGAGCTGAGTTTTTACGAGCCTGAGTCGAGCTGGGCAAAGCTCGGCTCGGCTCGGAGCCTAAAAACTTTTAATGAGCCTGAGCTTTGCTAGAGATTTACGAGCCTGAGTTGAGCTGGACAAAGCTCGGCTCGGCTCGGCTCGTTTACAGCCCTACTCTCAAGGACACATGGATTCCATTCTCCGAGTAAAAATAAAAAGCTTTCTCCACTACAAGCAAAGTAACAATCTTTTTTTAGGGTTTAGAATTTAGGGATTCAATGTTTAAAGGATTTAGGTTTCTGATTTAAGGCCTAAAGCATTGGGCATACAGTCGTGTGGAGAAACTTGTTTAAATTTTGGGAAAATTATATTTTGACCCATTAAGATTTCTAATAACTATAATTAGACTTTTGAGATTTTTGAAACTACAATGACACCCTTCTTCAAAAACCTAAGGGGTCTATTAACTAACGACATTGAATCATTGATTGATATACCCTTATAAATCCTTTTTCATCAATTGTTTGATGATAGCTCTTTAGTCAAAAGATTAAAAGGGATATTTTAGACTTAAGATTTGTCCATTTAAAAGTCCTTCAATTCTTTATAAGAAATATATTAGTCGATGACTAAGTGTTTTTAGTTGATTGACCTCTTGAGGTTTCCAATAAAGGATATTATTATAATTTCAAAACTTTAGAAGGCCTTAATTACAATTATCAAAAACCTTAGGGGTCAAATTATAATTTTCCATAACATTTAATGCATAAGAATTTTTTTTTTATGGGTAACTATATAGATTAATAGAAAATGCTCTCATTTTGACCGAAAGGAGTGGATGAGCTTAATTATCAGCATTAAATAGGATATGAGATGGGTCAGTTTTGGAGTGGATTAACCCATCCATGCTCAACCCGAGACCCATTTGTAGTGTTAAACAGATCGGGTATGGTTTAATTCCAATCTAAATCGTTTTACAAAAAAAAATTAATAAATAAAATATTAAACTTGTCTACAGCATGAAGTAAGATCCATTTTGATCCTTTGCATAGATCCGGATCTTAGCATGCCAATTCGGCCCTGATTCATATTTGGCTCGGATCTATATAAACGATGGAGCAACATATGAGATGGATCACAACTGGGTCAAATCAGCTCCATTTGATGTCCCTTTATCAAACTTATAACTCTGATTAAAAAAAAAAAATACACCAGCAATTGTTGGGGATCCAAGCTAATATCATCCAGTTTTATAGTGGAGTCATTCAGGCTCAAAAGCTAAATCACAAGGCTGAAAAAGGGTGTACAAACGTGTTGGACCGGAGGTGCCCGGCTTGAGGTAATGGCCTAGGGTACGAGTCAAGTTTTGACCATGTTAGAGGCAAATTTTGACCATTTTAGAGGCAAAGTAGTTCAAGCCATATTCAAGCACGGCTAAGGTTATACCAATACACACGTATAGAGAAGGTAACTAAGCTGATGACTGCCTCGCTAACCATGCATTGGACAAATTTTCGTGTTATTGGATCTCCTCTCTTTCTGTTTTTCTCGGCAAAGTCCTAATAGAATACGTGTAGGTGAAACTCCAAATCAATTTAAAAAAAAAACAATTTCAAATTAGTTCATCTTTGATACCCAATCCACATCGTATTCTATAATGGGATATTGTTTTTTGTAAGGCTTGAGCTAGCTTAGCTCATTGACACCGATAAGCGCCAGATAAGAGATGAGATTTAATAGATAAAATAGGGTTTAAGATAAACAAGGCAAGATACAACCTTTTTATTATATTATTGATTTTCATCTTTAGAACCACTTGATTATCCATTTTATTTATTTATTTAAAAAAAGCGCTAATCAAGATACAATCATGTTTAAATCATTAACGAATCCAATCATTTCTATATTTTAATGAATAGAGGTCGACTCTTGTTCAATAATTAGTATGTTAAAAATTGAAGGCATACCTAATAGAAACATCAGAAGTTGTCCGCATCAGGGACGTGATTTTTAATATTAGAAAAAATTAATTTTTTTAAATTTATAAAGGCCGTTGATTTTTTAAATGAAGAATGCACCAACCACGTCCTCTTATCCCAAGGTAATTTATGATTATCGGTTGTCACACACATGTAGTTGGAGATCGAATTCAAGATTTCACATCAAAGTCAACTTCTTTCAATGTCTCGTACATTCTATTCGGTGTGTGATATCAAACAAAGGTGATGGCAAAATTATAATTTTGTTATCACCTGAGGTGTTTTATAGAGGACGGTAAACACACCCATGACACCCATGACAGGTGTTTATCACGTAGGATTCACACTCGTATAAATTAGAGGTAGCTTTTTTTTTTTTTGGTGTTTCAAGAAGTACCGGTGATTCACAAATTAGTAAGTGACTCAAAACGTTAATTAATTAATTGGTTTGAATAATCAAAGATTCGAAATGTTTGTTTTCATTGGCCTAAATCAGACATGACCGTTCCAATGAAAGGTTTTCAAAGACACAAAGAGGAAAAATGGTAAGATCAGTCAAGAATAGTTCAGAAAGACAACACAGAACTTAACATATATCAGAATAAGGGTTTTAAGACAATTGCTCTGCAAATTCTCAGACAATGTTCAAATGCTCAGAAATTCGATCTCCCTTTCTGATGCCTCATCCCCATTTTATAGTCTCAGACTCATCATCTAACCGTTTACAACGTTTCGTGAACAGATTGAAGACGTTTGACTGAACATGCGTTTTGATTTGAATATTCAATATCAAAACGTCTAATTCAATATGTAACGTTTCAATGAATGTTTTCACAACGTTTGGTTAATTTAATGAGTATAACGTTATAAAAGTAATGATACATTATTGTTCTGTATTGATTCAAGTCTTTTAATGCTTCAAGATATTCGAGGATCTTGACAAGACTTATCTCTCTGGCCCTCCATTCCTGAAAGTCTAAGATTTTATTTCTCCCTATGTATAAGTGAGTGACTTTCGAGTCATTAAAAATGACTGTCTCGAAAGGTGTTTCAGACTATCAATGATTTTGATACGATCACTTGGTTATTTCGATATATTTATCGAAATACCAAGATTTGGAATACTACTGACAATAATAAATATGTTTTCATGTTTCGAAAGTTCTTTTTCAAGAATATGATTCAAAGCTTATCTTAAGTAGAACTTCGAGATATACCCTTAATTTCAAGGTGATTTTCTCGGAATGGGCTTTCTTCGAATATACTATCAATCAATGTTCAAAATTCTAATTTATACAGTCTTTGTAATTATAATTACACCGTTGACCTCGCCATATGTCAAAGGATAATTGAATTAAATCAATTTCCAAATTGACTCATCATCAATAGCCCCCTGCATTTAGAATGTGATGTTTATCTACACTGTAAATGCATATTTATTTAGAGACAATTTTCTATGCATATCTCTGATAATCATGTAGCATTTATACCTGTACTATGTCCAAACATTTGACGTTTGATATTTCTTTGCAATGTGATCTATATATATAGATGTAAAGGATTTCAAAGAATCAACTCACCTTGCTCAAAGATGGTGAATAAGAGTCATTTAGTCTATTTAGACTGTTGTTCTTCTGATATGTCCAATCTACACTGGATAAGGCATTTTGAGATTTAGAACATCCCAATTGTTCCCCTAAACCGAAGAATCGATCATAATGTGATCAGTATGTCAACTTCAACAAGCACAACGGTTTCAAGAGTTGGAGCTGCAATCAAACTTGTTTGCAAAGTCAACTCAAAAGATCGTTATCTTTATGTTAAAGCATCATTGACACTTGACGTCCGTGAAGAGCAAAAAATGGATTTGAAGAGGATGACAATTGCTTGAGCTTATGCTTTCTTTTCTCAAGCTCCGTCAATAATTTGTAATTCTCACGATATTGGAAGCAAATATGTAATTGCTATGAAAGCAAGCTTTAAAAGATCTAACTCTCAATATATGTGGCAAAATACTCCACCATATGTGTTTGCTTAAATTTCTTTAATTTAAGCTAATGCCTTAAATATAACATGTAATTCAATATTTTCTTCGAGAGTTTTCTCTTCAAATGTAACATTCTACTTTGAATATAATTCTCTTACTATAAGTAAGCATTCAAAGTTCTGAGGTTCATCTCATGTAGATTCTCAGGATACTTGTCTTTCGAGATTCTTTTACATATGTAGGCCTTCGAAAGTTTTGAGGTCCATCTCATATAGATCCTCAGGATACTTGTTTATTTCGAGAGTCTCCTATATACATAGGCCTTCGAGATATATAGCTTCAAATTTGATTCTCCTACCGTTGGTAGGCATTCGAAGAAATACTTGTATTTTGAGATTCTCTTACACATGTAAGCCTTCGAAAGTCTAAGGTCCATCTCAAGTAGATCCTTAGCAGATATATTACTTTGAGTTGATTCTCTTACATATGTGAGCACTCGAATATTTGAGATCTACCTCAAGTAGGTTTTAGAATACTAATATATTTTGAATCAATTCTTCCAATAGAAGTGAGCAAATACTCTCAAGCAGTGTGGACTTTCAAAATGGACTTTCGAAATATTAATGCCAAGTGGCATATTATAATTGATGCTGTTTGATTTTTGAAATCAAATACATCATTAGATTTCTGTATTCTCATGTGCTGACTAGACCTGCATTAAATGCATTATGGGCGCTAAAGTGAACCGTCATTGTGACCTTTCGTGTTAGCCCCTAATGCATTAAATACCATGCTGGCCTGTACATTGTGCATTGCTCAACGTATATAACGCTTAGAAACCCGTAAAAACAGTGTTTGGGATTCCCCAAATCTAATCATTTCAAATTTCAAAATGTATGTAAAAAGGAAAGAAATCCATAAAGATCAATTTACCTTGATCAGACTGGACTCTTCTTTCCTCCTTTCTTTGCTTCTGTAAGTTCCTTGATTTTTGACATCTTTAAACTCTCATTCTTCATGTTTTTTCACAATGTCTCCCAAGAAAAGACCTGCACAGAAGCAGAAGGTTGTTGCTGTTCAGCCTTTTGAGGAACCTTTAGAAGATTGCATCGAGGTTAGCGATGAGCTTTTCTAGGATCCTTCTAACGCTTGGATTCCCACTCAGAGAATGGATTCAGATTTATTATCTTCTTATCCTGATTGCAAAGGTCCTAGTGAGAATCTTGGACGCTTCAGATTGATTCCATACTTCAGAGCCGCCAAGAATGACTTTTCCTTTTCAGTTGTTTGTTTTAAGTCTCATTTGAGTATGCCTGCTGCTTGGGGTTCTTGGTGTAGGAATATTATTTCAAACCCTATCTATGCTGGCAAGTTGCAGAAGGTCGAAATTTACAATGCTGTTCGAGCTTCCATGTCACAGATCTGTCGTGATAATGAAGGTCTGAAAACCCTTTTGCGCCACTGGAATCCACAAATCCACACTTTTGTAACAACTTTTGGAGAGATTACTCCAACCCTCGAAGATGCTAGAGCCTTATACAATTTACCTGTAATTGGGAATGTTCATCCTGGTGATCTCTCTTTATCTCGTACAGAGCTCGAGACTGAGAAAGCTTTAATTGAAGGTTTAGACCTTTCAATGGAAAAATCAATTTTGAAGAAAGCTAGCCCATCCTTCTCTGGAGGTAAAAGTTCTCGAAAGAACATAGCAGGGTGGATTCACTACTTTTGGAGGGAAGAACATGTCAAAGATCTTGTCAAAGGAAGCTAAATATCCTTACCGTTTTGAATGGTGTAGGCATGACTAGCCCTATTTACTTCGAAGCCTTCTTATCCCTTTGGCTTTCCCATTTCATTGTTCCTAGTTTCTCTTCTGATAAAATTCATAGGAAAATATTTCCCATAGCTATCAAATTGGCTCAGGGTTTCGAGGTTCCTCTAGTTCCTCTTTTCTTAGGTAACCTCTATGAAGGTAACCTCTATGAAAGTTTAGATTTGTATGTTGAGGATCAAGCTCGATCACGAGGTGCCCGAGTGATTGAGACGGTTGTTGATACAGCCTTCCTTCAAGTTTTTCTTTGGGAGCGCTATCCGAAGCATGCTCCATTTGAGATTCTTCCAAATTCTGGGTACTTCTTCTTCCAATGCCCGTTCTGTTTTTTGGGTCGATCGTATTCCCAACAAAACTGTAAATTTGATAGATGTTTTGGATAAGGAAGTCAAATTTCTCTACAGGCCGTATACTCGAAAGATAGGCTTTACTGATTTTTTTGTCATTTCCGAGGATAAGGACATCTTCATTCCAGTTCTAGACTTCAAGGTTCAATCAAGATACTTCAAAGTGTACTGATTTTTTTGTCCTTTCCGAGGATAAGGACATCTTCATTCCAGTTCTAGACTTCAAGGTTCAATCGAGATACTTCAAAGTGTATGCAGTGACCATCCATCATGGTTATGTCTTTGGTATGGTGGTGGGCGACTTCGTGAGTGCTCTACATTATAATCTCATAGAGTGCTGAGACAGTTTGGATTTGATCAAACGTTACCTCAGATAATCCCAATTGCAGTTCCTTTCCCTCGAGATGCTGGCAGACGGATTGTTATTTCAGAGGCTTTGGACTGTGTATGGGTGTTCGACAATGTCATCATTGCATCTCTTTCGAGAGTAGCCGAATCATCCAAGTCCTGGGCATCATTTTTGGCAACGTCTGTTGTCGGATTTTGATACATTTCCAACTCCTGCTGCTGCAACTAAACCTTCAGAACAAGTTATTCTTGTTCGAGATACAAGGTTGAAATCTTTTCAGAGAAGAGCAAAACAAATGCTCCTTCAAAAGGTATTTCCATCCCCACTCCTTACTTTTTTATCCTGATTCCTCCATTTGAGAAATAACTTCAAGTTCTCATGAGAATGTGTTAGATCTGTTGGGGTTAATTAATTAAAAATTAAAGGAAACACATATATAAAATCAGAAAAATTGACACAGCAATTTTAACGAGGTTCGGTATAAACCTACTCCTCGGGACCACGTCCAGATAATG
>JAUPMG010050055.1:0-27897 GCA_031762675.1 Pachysandra terminalis | reverse complement strand
GCCGCTGCCGATGATGCAAACGCGGGTTTGGAGGGTTTGGAGATCGTCCATGGCGCCGGAAATTTTGGCCGGAGTTGCAGAGAGAGAAGCTGCAGCTGCTGAAGTAGTAGCGATTCCGACGAAGCTGCGGACTTTCTTGAGAAGAGACCTGAGCTTAGAATAGCTCCGCATTGCTTTTTCTTCCCTTTTAATCGCGAAAACGCGTTTCGGAAAGGGGCTTTTGGGTTCACTGTTGTTTGCACGAATCACATTCCACACCAAGTCCAATAGACAAAAACGTATCGGGTCAGTTTTGGATCGGGTTCATCTTAAAAACCCAGCACCCAAATCACATTCCACACCAAGTCCAATGGACAAAAAGATATCGAGTCAGTTTTGGATCGGGTTCATCTTAAATACCCAGGATCTGCCAAAATCTGGATTTCCGGGAATCTATTTTCTTGAAGCAAATCGTCTTCGATATATTTATGTGATTTTTCCGGCAATATCAATTGTTCGATGCCGCAGAAGCATCAATTAAGTGCATACGCCATAAAAATATCAATAAAAATAAAATCGGTGACCGATCAATTTAAAACTGTAAGACACAAATCAACTTGAAACCGGCTTCCACCTTAATTGGAATAATCAGTTCTCGCTTTTGTCGGTCATGAAAATGATAGCGCCAAAAAATTCGCAGCAATATATTACTAATGATGTTTTTTCTTATTTTCTCGTTTGTTCTCCAAGAAAACAAACCTCATAAAATAGCTGGAATTGTTTGGAGGAAAAGTTATATAGAACAAGGAATTCATTGCAACATGAAGAGGTTGATCGATCTAATGACGATGGGAGCTCTTAATTAATATGGCGAATGTGTGTAGAATTCTATGTTTGTAGCAAGAGTAATACCATGCTTTGATACCTCTTGAGTCATGTTGGATAAGTCATCCTTCGCTTTAGAATCCAGGCGTATACCTTAAATCTATTTTTTTTTTTTTTTCCCCTTGTACATAACCTATTAAAATCTTAATATATTTGAGGATTGATGTTACATCCTATAGACCTAGTCATTGCCCATTTGATTTCATCATATTTTTCTTTTGGTTAGTAGATGGATAGTAACCTTTGCAAAGTTCGTAAATATTATGCAATCAATTTAACTATTTGCCATTGATGTTACATCTTATTATTGGCCTTAGCTGCCTACCATATGCTTTGCTTCTTTTTTTTTTTTTGATCAAAATATGTTTGCTTGTCACGTCTCAATTTATTTGATAATCGTTCCTTCTTCACAACTTAATATAGATTCTTAGATGCTCCCTTATTAAATTACAAATATCTACATGTGTTTATGCGAAGACCTAAATAACTTAGAAGGCTGTGTGATAACATCTCTCTCTCTTCAATCTTACTTAGGCTACATTTTGCCCAGCTTGTGCTTTTGGATAAGTACTCGTTGGGGATTAGTGACTCAATGGTTGCACTTATCAATAGCTTCAATAAGTTCTGTCTGATTTGAAAAAAAATGTGTTTTAACAAAACAAACTTATAAAATTTTGAGAAAATTATATTTTGATTCACTGAGATTTTTGACAATTGCAACTAGATTTCTTGAGGTTTTTGAAATTATAATGACACCCTTTGTAAGAAACCAAAGGGGTTGGTTAACTAACGACATTGAGTGATATACCCCATATAAATTGTTCTTCATCAATCATTTGATGTGTTTTTTTTTTTTTTTTTTGCTCTTTGATGAATGATTCAAGTGCGACGTTAGAGTACGATGGCTTTTTAGTCGAGAGACTAAAAAGAATGTTTTAGACCTAAGGTCCATCTACTTTATCTACCTGCGATGAAAAACGATTTATAATATCAATCAATGACTCCGTGTTGATAGTTGACCAACCACTTAAAGTTTTCGACAAAGAATATCATTGTAATTTCAAAAACCTCAAGGAATCTAATTATAATTATTAAAAACTTCAAGGAGTCAAAGTGTAATTTTTCTTAAAACTTTGAGAGGTATTATGTTCAAGGGTAGAAATATCTATTATTAATGTTTAGAGACTACTTCCCGCATAAGTGATAAGGAGAAGTTGAAACCATCGGATAAGAATTTAGTTCATCATAATAAAACCAACTTATAGCTTAAAATGTGCTTTAATAAATTATAAGCTCAATTAAATATTTAAATAAACAATACCAAACGCAGCCTTAGTGACAAATGCTCTAGTTTACTCACACCGATGAAGGCGTGATAGGTAAGCAAAGGCTTGCTTACTTGTCAAATATGATTATTATAATCTCATCATTTTCTGCAATATTATCATTGCAGCAAATTGTTTTCCTGTTCGTAAGTCAAAACAATAATAGCAAGTCCTGCACTTTTTCCTCTTTCTTGGGCGGAAATTAGGGGGAAAGATTTCACAGAACGTTTTTGAATCTTCGTAAATTTGTTCACACCTTTTCGAACCTTCCGGTCATCTACTTCCTTTTCCAGGAATCAACATTCCCAAACTTCAAATTCCAATAAATGCAAAAAAATTTCATTACTCACAATTCTGTTACATAATTTTCGTGCATGATTGAGCATATGAAAAAAGAAAAGAAAAAAAATACAACTTTAATTGCAAAACACATATATAAGCAAGTGATAAAGTGTATTCACAATCCGAGTACATACCGGCGAGATAGTCTCTACACCAGCACCGGCAATCTCATCTCCGGTCGCCTGAGTTCTCATTCACAGAAAGAGAAGATCTCTTTATAAATTCCAAACACTCCGCAATCGCTTCGGAATAAAACGAGTTCGACCTACCATACGATCTTAACTTGTAATCAGCACCACCGATGCTTCGTCCCTCCCTTCTACTACTGCATTTACTACCATTACTTTTCTTCCTCTTCATTATACCTTTCTTTAGCGATTCTAGAGCTTGTTCATAAGAAGACTTCAAACACCTTAAGATCTTGACGAAGTACAAGAGCCTCATTCGTAGCCGGTGAATGGAGAATCGTCTCGGACTTAGCCTGAAACCTCTTGCTCGATGCCACCTCCGGCCAACCCTGCTGTAGCTCATCATGTAACCCATTTATGAACAAAACTAGAAACGGTCCTTATGATATGATACAAATATATATATAAGGGAGAAGGTAAGACTTTGTTTTTTTTTTTCCCTCCTGAGGAGGATGGTAGGTTTTTGGGGAAAGGAAGCAACATGGAAAATGAGAGCTTTGGACCATCTTTTTCAGAATGATGGAGGAATTTTTCAACGTGATATAATCTTATTATTACTTTGATAATATAAACATAATGCCTAAAAGAACATAAAGGAAAAAGGTGGGAATCATAAAAAGAATAAAAACACACTCATCATTTTTATCCTAGTTCATGTGGCTAAATTACCCCTAACGTATCTCAAAAATTTCATTTATATTGGCTTCTTCATTAACCTGCTTTAACCTTAACCCATAAGGGCTTATATACACGTGGTGTTCCATGATTGATACCACTGGAAAAATATACACGGAAGAAAATTGCATAGGATATTTTGCTGAGATTTTTTTAATGGTATCGATCATGGAACGTCACGTGTATAAATTGTTACAGGTTAAGGTAGAAGCCAGTTTGAAATTGATACGTCTCTTAGGGTTTTAGAAATAGTCGGTCATTTTTTTTAATATTATTGACGTTGTGTTGTTCAATTAGCATTACGAGAAACATCGTATCAAATATCATAAACAATTTGCTTCTATATATACCATCTGGGTGCGAGAGGAGATCAGGTGCGGGTGGCCAAGCCGTGCGGGTGAGTGTGGGCGGCACTCTATTGGCACCCGCACATGTGAATGAAAGAAAAAAAGCATTTAATTTTTTTTTTCTTTCATTCACATGTGCGGGTGGCCAATAGAGTGCCGCCCGCACTTGATCCATCACCTCTGGGTGCCCTAGTCAATGGCTTAGATTACATAATAGTGTTGATATGTAGAGACTGAAGCTACTGAGACATTCGAGAAGTACGACTTGATGATCCAACCATTGACTACACCGATCAAATTGTTATATTTAACCCTAACTACAGGGTATCTATCATACATTTGTGATTGCTCTTGTAAGACTTCTGAGTTCGTGAGAACAATAAAACTCGATGTGATTTCGATGCGAACGTAGGTTCTATTTATCGAACTAACACGTAAATTTTTATCTTGTGTATGCTTGTTTTCTTTTTAATCTCTGTTTATCTTTCTTTTTTTAACAAATAGACTGCGAGTAATGTTGAAAAATTAATGGTGATGCAAGGACATAATCGTCATAAGAGATATAAATTAATAAAAGTAAAGTACTAGATGAGCTTTTGTAAGTAGAGTGGACCATTATTGAACGACAAAAAAGAATAAATGAGTGCTTCTTCCTTTATTATTTTATATAAAACAAAAAATAAATAAAAATAGAGGGGAATATACGAGTGGCTTAGATGAGCTAAAAAAAATTAAAAGAAGAAAATGGTTCATCTATAATATTAAGGCAGCTAGGTTGTCCATCAACCTCTTCACCCTTTATGCTAATAATATAATATATATGAGCGTGTTACTTTCATAGTAGGTGGGGAAAGAGACTAAGACTAATGAGTGGAAATCTTTTGCGTGATTTCAGCTGAGGCCGACACGTAGAATGCAATATAACCATGAACTGATATCGTAGATCCTACTACGGTTGGACACGTTTATGTGTAGACACGATTTATACGCTATCATCTATAATATCAGCAACTGTAATTTTTTATTTCTATTTTTTTACCCAAATGTGTGAAAGGTAATATTATCCATATTTACGCTTGGAGTCCAAAAGTGGGTGACCCTCTTTCAAGAGTAAATAAAAATAATAATAAAAAAGATCATTCTTGTTTAAAATGCAATCCTTGACCCAACATGGTCTTATGGTTTTGAGGAATGTGCAGAAGCAGAAAACATTGATTATAGTGAAATTGCCACGTGTTGAGGATCTGAACGTGTATAGAGCTGACTTGAACCCATTCATAATTGGGCTTCTAATTTGGGCCTTAATGACCATACAGGCCTGTAGTCTAGGCCCAAACTATAAAAACCGGAACCATGTGAAATCGTCTAACACTTGGGACTTACTGCTCTATTATTAGTCCTGTCCAGTTGTAGGGTGGAATCAAGTAGGGCTGTAAACAAGCCGAGCTGAGCTTTGCCCAGTTCGGCTTGGGCTCATAAAATTTGGACAAGGCTCGAGCTCGGCTAAGGCTCGCTATTTTTTTCAAGGCTTAAGCTCGGCTATGATTTGTCTGCCACTATTTTAAATTTTAAAAGAAAAGCTAAATTTAATTTAATGTTTTATATTTAATATATAGAGCAACTACCACCATTAATTTTGTATTTAATGCTTAATATTATCTATATATATATATATATATATATATATATTAGACTGAGCCGAGCCTATCTATGCTCAGCTCAGGCTCATGAGCTATTTTTTGGGCTCGGGCTTGGCTTGCAAGCTTAAATATTGGGCTCAAGCTCGGTTCATGCAAGCCAAGCCCGAGCCATAGCCGAGCTAGCTCGTTTACAACCCTAGAATCAAGTTTACAACAGTGAACAAAATAATTTGTGAAGGCAGAAAATTCACTTTTAACTATTTGCAAAAATACAAGTCAAAGTTGGTTATGCATCAAGTGTGTTATGAAAGTTGATTTTTGTTGGAGAATTTCGGAATTTAGATAAGATGAGAAGAGGAAAGAGATGAAAATGGGTTTAGAAGGCTATGTAAAAATTATAATAAAATAAATAAAAATTTATCTGTTTTGATGAACCGAGGTGTGACAATGTCACTATTCTTGAAACCAAATTCGTCCCCTTTTGAATCAGTGTACCGGGTCTAGCAGTTGGCCTCAAAGATTTAACGATTTGTCCTTCTAGCAGATTATACGGTCGTACCAGGCTAAAGACGAAGTAGCTTATGTAGCACTTGACTAAAACTTGAAAAAAACAAAGTAATTCTACACTTGTAGAAAACTTGAAGAAGAATGAGAAATGAGCACTTGGCTTGAGATATGTTGCTTAATTCCACAAAGGAGGAAGAAACCACCTTATAACCCAAGAGCTAGCCGTTGGGCCTTAAAAGCTTAGGTGTTTGTCCAAAACGCCCCACACTTAAACCAAACTCAAATTCCCCTAATAAAAGTAAAATATCTAAACTACCCAAAATTGATATTTCATTAAATGTAAAACCATTTTGGAAAAAAAACATAAATTTGAATTTTCAAATCAAATTCCATCAATTTTTTCCACGACGTAGATGACTATCTATGGTTTGCTTTTACCAAAAAAAAAAAAAAATTATGGTTTGCTATACACCTAAGGATGTACATTGGGGGTCGCGTATGTTGGAGTGGCACAAATTTTTTCATGCCAGTCGTGCCTGATTTTGGACCCAGGTTACCTAAGACGGGGCATGATTATTAGGGGTGAAACTTGGGTTGGTTTGGGTTGGATTGATCTAAACCCAACCCCAAATCGACCTCTTTGAAGGTCAATCGAAACCTAACCCCAACCCAACCCGACTTGAAACTCGAACTATGAAATCCAAACACCAAACTAATTTTATTTTGATAACCCTAAACCAACCCAAACTGCAATTTGGTTTGGTTTGGTTTGGGTCGGGCTAATTTGGATTGATAAGACAATCACAGCTTGAGCAAACATGAGAAAGCACTTGGCAAAGAAAAAGCAAAAGAAGTAGACTAATGGGCCTAAATTGGAGCTAGAGATTGAGTGAAAAAAACTAAGAGAGTTGGCAAAAGGTAGAACGGCCTACCAAATAAGAGAAGAAAAAAAACAACCGGCTACAGTTGGAGGTGAAGAAGGTAAACGAATCTCCTCTTCACGTCTTCAACTGAACGATGAGTGTTAAAATGATGTTCCCCCTTTTCTGATACATCTAACTTCCACTCTCCATTCTCTCAGCTCACTAATCTTGAATCTTTTCGGAACTTACAAATCTCCACCCTATAATCCAACATTTATATCCCCAAACAATCCTTCAATCCTTCTATTCAGAACCCTTGTTTGGTCATAATCAATCACCCATTCTCTATTCCATTTATAACCTAATCCACCACACCTTCTCTTTACCTCCGATTTCCACCCAGATGGAGTCATCATCACCCAAAAATACCCTCATCCCTTTTCAGCTGGAAGATCTCGAATCCAAACTTCAAAAATCCCTCAAACTCAAACATCCTGAACCTGATGGTATCTTCTTCTTAGAAAATGAAGATCTCGACATGGAGATGCTATACAAATTTAACCTAGTTGGTAAAGTCCTCACTCCTTTTCCGGTGCTTCATTCAACCATAAAAAATCTGGTGAGTTGGGTTTGACAGGTTCAAGGTATGTTTCACTCCTCTATGATTGCAAACAACATTTTCATTTTTCGATTTGAGAAGGAGGAGGAATGGTCCCACATCCAAAATCTAAGGCCGTGGAATGTGGACGGCTACCCGTTGCTCATCCAACCCTAGAACCCTAAGTCATATCTCCTACCAAATGAAATCTATTTCAATTCAATCCAAATATGGTTTAAAGCATATAATCTACCTGTAAACAAGTACAAACCCTCAGATGTAACACAAATTGTTGAAAGGGTGGGAAAGTCATCCTGTTTGATGATCCCAGGAAGCATAATATTTTGGGTAATTACATCAGGATGCGAGTGGAACTCAAACTCGATAAACCCCTAATTACTGGTTTTTCCTGTATGCGTATTGATCTAACCCAGTATGGATTCAATTTCCTATGAAAGGCTTCCATGCTTTTGTGAATCTTGTGGAATCATAGGTCATCGCAAACATGAATGTACGACCGATCTGGAGGCCCCCCCTGCCTGAGGAAGCCCTATCTGAACATCAATGAATTTTGAGGAAGCTCGCCGATAATCATCCCCATGCAATGAAATATGGCCCATGGTTACGCATTGATTCATCTCATAGGCCAGAGGGGAGAAATCTCACCCTAAATCACAACCTCATGATGAATGGCACCATGAATCCTCGCCGGAAACTTGTTACTCGCCGGCGCACAGTATGCAACACCTTCAAGAACAAACACAGGGAAGAACTAGTGGCAACCCAGATTTGACTGAAAAGCAGATTCAACAACAACAGGAGAAATCTGGGGATGACCCCGATCCGACAAAAGAGCAAAATAAAAAATCCAAGGAACAGGAGATGGAACCAAACGACTCGAATGCAACGGCCTGGAATCCGGCACTATCAGAATTCATCATGACTTCTTCTAATCAAGATATGGAACTTTGTCAGCAGATCTTCTCGAATCTTGAGGGACACACTCTAGAGCGCCACGTGGCGGTAGTGAACTAAAGAGAGGATGATTACAACCTGTGTACATGCAAGAGGGGCAGAGAGATAAATAATGAAGATGATATGGCAGATCTTTTAGCTACAACCTATTCTGCTCATATGATGGCTCCCTACCCTCCTATAGGCCTAACCCCACAATCCTTCCCCACCGACACTGCCCCCACCCCTCTAGCTTTCTCATTGAGCCCAATTACAGGCCCCATATCAGTATCAGGCCTGTAACCAACCCTCCTCTAATCAAAAAACCTCAACAGACCACTTAACTCCCAATTATTTTTGGCTGGGCCTTAACCAAGTCCAAAAATCTCTCTCAACTGGTTTAGGCCCACCTACCATAATGCCATGGTCACCCTCAAACGAACTGGACCACCCCCCACCAGGATTTGAAACCCCACGATACTCACCCCAACCTTTCTTAAACCATAACATCACAACAGTTGAGTCCTCAAATACTTTAACGGATGCCGTCATGAACAACAACATGATTCAAACCCAAGTACCGAGAATCCTGGATCTCAATATTGCAAGCCAACAACAGAATCTGAATCCAAATGCTGATAGTAGTTAAATGCATATTCTCCCCTCGTCAGATTTTACATTCTCGTCAGGATAGCAAGGATAAGCACCATCGAATGTACTTTTTCCACTATTTGTTGACTCTATTTCCGTATTTACATATTGCATTCAGGTTGAGGAGACGAGCCCCAAATCGCCCCACCAGGAGCCATGATTATTTTAAGCTGGAACTGTCGTGGATGTGGGCAATCCACGACAGTCCAATCCTTAAAACCCTGGTCTCTGAAACTAATGCTGATATTATCTTTCTTATTGAGACAAAATTGGATATACAAAAATGTTGAAGAAAAGTGGTGAATTCTCTAAGGTTTCCCAATTGGGAAATTGTACCAGCTGAAGTTTGTGAAGGTGGTCTATGTTTGATGTGGAAGGAAAATATTGATATCCAAATCCTCAATTCTTCACCAAGGGGTATTCATTGCATAATTTCTTCGGAATCACCAAATTGTCAATGGGTGCTCCGTTGTATATATGGTAATCCGAGAAGAGATCTAAGATTAGATGACTGGAATTTTCTCTCGTCAATCAGCATTCAATCTTCAAATCCCTGGATGATAATTGGAGATTTTAACCAAATTGCGGATGTGAATGATAAATGTGGTGGTTCACAACAGGTGTCCCAACAAATGAAGAATTTTCAGGTATTTTGCCAATCTTTGGGTTGATTGATCTTGAAGTGTAGGGCCCTAGATTTACCTGGAACAACAAAAGGAAAGGCAAGTACAATATAAAGGAAAGATTTGACAAAGTCCTAGTAAATCTGGAATGGAGCACCATTTTCCCTAAAGCAAAGGTCACAAATTTCCTTAATCCCTGTCCTGATCACCTTCCGATCATCCTTGATACCATACCTAAAAACAAAAGAATAAAAGCCAATTCCATTTTTAACCAATGTGGCTGTATGACACTAATTGCCTCAAAATCATTGACCATGCCTAGGATATTAATCCTAATTGCACTCTTGATCACTCAATCTTTCTCTAACTCAGAAATACAAAGATGGAGCTGAAAAATTGGAATAGGGACCATTTCGGCCTTATTCATAAGGAAATACAGAAAGTCAAAAATGAGTGGGATAGCATTCAACAACAATGTCCAACGGAGAACACAGAAGAAAAACTTGATTTGTTAACCACTAGATGGAGAGAAATTTTAAGGCGTGAGGAAAGCCTTTGGAGAATGAAATCTAAAGAAATTTGGCTGAAAAATGGAGATAAAAACTCAAAGTTTTTCTTTCTATCAACAATAAACAGAAGAAAGGAAAAACAAGATTGAATGGCTGAAGAATCAGGACAATTCAAGGACCTTGGACAACATAGAAATTAAGAACCAACTTTTGTCTAATTTCAGCAACATTTGGGCTCCACCATCCCATACTGTCAGCAATCCAAATATGCCTGAAAATATTTTTGAGAGGGTAATCACTATAGAAGAAAACCAGTGGTTAACAGTAACTCCGTCGGAAGAAGAAATCAAGCTGACAGTATTTCAACTAGGTGCAAATAAGGCTCCGGGCCCAGATGGTTTTTCAGCTCTGTTCTTCCATTCGGCATGGCACATTGTTAAGGAGGATATTTGTAAGTTTGTTATTCATTTCTTCACGCATGAGCACTTTGCTGCTCGAATTAACCATACGAATGTTGTTCTTATCCCGAAGACAAACAAAGCAAAAAGACCGGAACATTTCAAACAGATAAGTCTATGCAATGTATTATATAAGATCATCTCCAAACTATTGGTGAATCGGCTCAAAGTGCTCCTACCTAATCCGATCTCTCCTTTCCATAGCGCTTTCGTACAAGGAAGACAAATTTTGGACAATGTGGTGATTGCTCACTAAGTTTTTCATACTATCTGTAAAAAACAAGGGAAAGGTGGACTCTTTGCACTCAAGCTTGACATGTCTAAGGCCTATGATAGAGTAAATTGGGAGTTCATGCTAAAGTGTCTTGAGCAGCTGGGTTTCTCAGAAAAATGGATCAATCTGATTTATCACTGCATCTCTTCTGTCTCCTACTCTATTTTGACTAATGGGAATGCCTCTGAGAGAATTTACTCAACTCGAGGCCTACGTCAAGGTGATCCCCTATCTCCATATTTATTATTTGCACTGAGTTTTGTCCAGAAAGCTAAGACAATTGCAAGTGGCTGGAAAGATTAATGGTATTATAGTAGCTAGGGGATGTCAACTAATCACCCATCTACTATTCACAGATGATTGTTTCTTATTTGACAGAGCTACTGTGAGTGAAGCGAAAAACATTATGGCAACCCTAAACGAGTACTGCTACTCTTCAGGACAACTAACAAATCCGACTAAGTCCAGTATCCTCTTTAGCAAAAACACTCTAAGACATATTCAACAGGAAATCAAAAACATCTTGGAGGTCAAAACTGCCCTAGCAAGAGATAAGTACCTTGGAATCCTTCTTAAGATTGGGCAGAAAGAATACCAAGCTGGCAATCTAATTATTGAAAGGGTTCGTAAAAGACTTGAGGGCTGGCAAGCGAAGGTTTTATCTCAAGGAGGACGCTTAACTTTATTAAAGGTTATTACATCGGCTATTCCAAGCTATACTATGTCAATGATCCAGCTCAACAACAATCAACTATCCAAGCTTGATAGTCTAGCAAGGAATTTTTGGTGGCAAGATAATCAAAACTGTAAGTCTCTCCCCCTCCTTAACTGGGATTGTATCTGTTCCTCTATAAATAAGCGAGGTCTTGGATTACGTAAGGCAAAAAACACTAATCAAGCCCTTTTAGCAAAATTAGCCTGGAGATTCATCACGGAGAAGGACGCACTTTGGACCTAAATTATTACTAGAAAATATCTGAATAAGAGAAGTTCCTTGTTGATCCTCCTCCTACTGGGTGCACATGGAACTGGAGAAGTATTCTTTGGAGAGGTCAATTGCTAAAAAATAATATAAGTTGGCTCATTGGAGATGGTAAGAGTATAAATATTTGGAAGGACGCCTGGGCAAATATTCAGACTGATCCCAATGGAGATCCTTCAAGAATTAGGACTATATTCCCTCAAGATATCTTGGAAAAAATATGTTGTATTCCAAAACTTAATGGCTCTTGTAAGGATCAAGCTATATGGAAAGCTAGCAAGAATGGCAAGTTTAGTGTCAAATCGGCTTACCTAGAGAGCTGCCGCAAAGTTGCTGAGCCAAGCCATTCTTCTTCCAAAACCCTGTTTCACAAAATATGGCGTTTAAAGATCCCTCAACGAGTTAAAATATTTGCCTGGTAATGTGCCTTAGATATCCTTCCCACTGCAGCAAAGATAAGTAAGAGACTGACATCTGTTGATCCAAATTGTTCTAGATGCAATCAGTATATTGAAACCAGTGAACACACTCTATTCCTAAGAGAATTTACAAGACAGGTTTGGTTTGGCTCTCACCTTGCCATTAGAAGTGAAGTACTCTCAATTAACAGATGGAAAGACCTCCTTGTTGGCAAGAATGATTTGGCAATTGCAACCAACATCATAGCCTACTGTTTGGAGGAATGTATTCTCATAATGTGGCTCATTTGGAAAGCGAGGAATCAGACTATTTTCAACAAGGAAGTTCTTTCTCCCACACAGATCATTCACAGCATCAAGGCACTTAGAAGTGCCTAGATGAAAGCTTTTCATTGGATGGACCTGAATTTTATAAACCACCACCATCACAGCCAACATACTATTCCCAAAAATAATTACTAGAATTTTTTGAGGGATCCCAATTTTATTCTCATAAAATGTGATGGTGCATTTGATGGCTATTTTGCTGCTTATGCTTTCTGTATGTGGAGTAACGATGGTTCTGTCGTTGCAGCCAAGGGAGAAAACTCAAACCTTATCTCTGCGGAAGAAGCAGAAGTCAAAGCAATAATAGAAGCGATCGTAGAAGCAGGAATTTTAGGAAGGAAAAAAGTGGTGATCGCCTCTGACTGCATCAACATAATCATTTTTTTGAATGATGTGGGAGATGATATATCTTGGACTTCTCTTCCTGCTTTTAAGCATGCTAAACATCTTAAATATTTTGATGCATACCATTTATGTTTTATACCCAGAGATAGGAACATAGTTGCTCACCAAATAGCAAATTTTTGTAAGGTGAACAGATGTGGAATTTTTTGGAAAGATAGGCTACCCAACTCCTATTTTGTAAAGCCTGATATGATGTACAAAGACTTTTCATTTTGCAATGATCAATGAACAAGGTAATGCCTGTTTACAAAAAATAAATTAATTAATTAATTAAATTAAGAGAAGAAAAAAATAAGAAACGAAAAATCAAACAACAGAAGGGATTGATCTAGAAACACCACATGCTTGCCGAAGAACATAAAAACATAAAAAATAAAGCTACCAGTATCATCCTGAGTAGAAGAACATAAGAAATAAAGTTATGTCGGACTGAAAAGCACCAAACATTATTAACCTTACCGAATTATTTTGTAAGGATTTCAGGTTAAGCCTTAACAAAAAAGAAACCCTAATTGAGTGAAGAAAGAGAGATGAATATATATATATATCTAGAGAGAGAGAGAGAGAGAGAGAGCAACCTACCTGAGTGAAGTCTTAACGTCGTTGACGTCGTTATCGCCGAATTAAGAAACGAAGACCAAAGAGTACTGTGAAAATTGTCAAGAGTGAACAGTGCAAAAAGAACCTTAAGTCCTCTTCCTCTTCGTGAAGGTGAAAGCCAATTCCCTAATATTGAATGTCGAATGAATTTCTTGGCTTTTACAGCAAGTGGCTTATTTAAAAATAACAGAAGTTTAGAGGGTTTTTTTTATAAACTCCTAAATTCTAATATTTACAAATCTAATATATATATATATATATATATATATGTATATAGATATTATAATTTATATACTGGGTTAATTCAATTTGGGTTTCGGGTTGGCTCGGGTTACCTGAAGCCCCAAAACCGAACCAAATTAATTTAGGTTGCCTCTTTTCAACCCAAAACTGACCCAAAGTAATGTAAAACCCAACCCAAATCGATCCAAAGTCGGGTTGGGTTGGTTTGGGTTTGGATTATCCCAATACAAGTTGCACGTCCCTAATGATTATTGTGTTGGGCTTCATGCTTTGCTTATATTTTGGGCGAAAAATGAATCATGCATGGCCATGCCATGCCATGGGCCATGACCCCAGAGGCCCGGCATGGCATGATAAGGTCTATCGTGTGGTGCATGAGCACGACCTTATAATGCCGAGCCGGGCTGGCATGTGTAGCCCATCGTGTTTGTACATCCTTACATACACAGTATATTTTGTTAAGATGTGACTTTGTTTGGTATTGGTGTTCGAAAGTGTTTTTCTACTTTTAGAAACACAATTTTGCTTTTGAAAACAAAAAGAACATTTGGTTGTACATCTAAGAAGTATTTTTAGAGAAGTTAAAAAGTAATTTATTTATTTGAAGTGAGAAACAATAATCACATTAAGTAATAAATTGCTTTTATTTTAAAGAGCCTAGCTTCCAAAGTCTTTGAAAGAATGAGAGAAGGCACTGGACATTTTTTTTGACGACCGATGATCATCTTTAAAAAATCGGTGACTATGATTAAAGACTGGTGATTATTTTTGACGACTAGTGACTATCTCTGACGATCGATGACAATCTTTAAAGACCGACGACTATTTCTAATGAATGACGGCTATCTCTGGAGACCATCATATGCAATGACACTGCGACCTCCCATGCTTTTGAATGGGTTGGATGTTAGGAAAAACGTCGATTGACTTACAATTTTAGTTATGTTTAGCAACAATATATGACATATTTTTTGATGAATTGGATATTGAAAAAACGGTCGACCGTCTCATAATTTTAATCGTGTTGACAAACACTTTATGACCAAAAAATTAGATGGGCAATTGCTTTGTTTCTTTGTTTCTTTTTTTTTTTTTTTATCAAACATAATTTTTTGCTTCTTAGCACAAAATTAATAACTTGCCAAACGATTTTGATTCACAAGAAAATCTTGTGAAAATATACTTTTTAACTTTTGCTTTCTTGTTTTCGATAGGAACATTCAAAAAGCAATATAAAACGGAGCCAAATCTCGATCCTCCAATTGTGTACCTATAGCAAACGGAGCGGTAATCTCATCCTCCGGTTGCTTAACCGGAATTGGATTTATTCTTTCTGGTTAGGAATTTTGGCTTCGGCATAGGAATCGTTTCAGGCCTAGCCCATTTAGGTGTAAGACGTCACGGCCCAGTGTGAAGGCGTTTAAAAGAATTATACCTTTTTCTATGACAGAACTGGGCTGGCCCAAGCATTTCCGGGTCCATTGACAATCCTATTAAGAAGCACGTAGGGGGTACACTAGGCCAGGCATTGCGGCCCATTGGATACCCCTCGCAGCTTAGCATGATGGCTCCAACACGCCGTTGGATCAAAAGTCACATAGTCAACAACTAATTATCTCCAAGCAACGGTGAGAGATTGAAGAGGACCATAGTCTTCTACTCTTCAAGATGAAACTTACACAGCTCAGATAAAAATATAATAAAATATATTCCCCATATACACAGCAGTAGGATCTGGCACCAGTAATTTTATATGTTTTGGAGCATCTCCAATCTTTATCTTTTTTTTTTTCTCTAAATTTAAGTTTGGAGAGTTTTTTCCTTAAAACCTTATCTAATTGTCTCTAAAACTTTTCTTATATTTGGGGAGGAGTTAAAATTTTAATTAAATTTGAGAAAAATTTTAGAAATCCCTAAACTTCTCTTTATAATTCAATTCTCTTTATAATTCAACAGCTTTGATTTTTCAATATTAAATTTTTTTAAAACCCTCTTCATCGGATTGTCTCTAAAAATTTGAGTGCAAATATAGAAAAATGCATTGGCACTTCCTTATATTTGACATTTTAACCTCACTTATCCTAAAATAAACAAAAGTATAGAGAAACGATTAGAGATGCTCTTAGCACAAGCGATGTTTCTTTCCCTCATTCTTCTGTGGAATATTGCGAAAAGCCCGTTTTGATTCGTTTTTTTGCGATCTCCCCGGTCTTTATCTGTTTTTTTTTAGAGAGAGAGAGTTCCAATCATCTTAAAACGGATTTAAGCAGACAATGTTGTCACAATCAGAGTCTTCTACTTCTACTTGTACTTCTTCAAATTCATCACAAAACCCTAAACCTACTTCAGCTACTTCAGGTGAAGACTCCTTGGAAGACATTCTTACCAGTTCCGTTCAAACTCCATCTCGATCACCTGCTCAGATCCCTCTCTCATGGCCTCCCAATGGCAAGCTAACCCTAGATTGGATCCAAGATGTCATCTCCACCTTCGAGTGGTCTTCGAGGAATCTCACTCCTTCCGACTTTCCCTCCGTCTTGCCCGTTTCAGTCTTTGATAGTCTCGTCATCTCGGCATCTAAGATCCTCCATAAAGAACCCAATTGTCTGAAAATTGATGGATTTGGGGATTCGAGCGTTGTCGTCGTCGGCGACGTTCACGGACAGTTGCATGACGTGATATTCCTCTTGAGAGATGCTGGGTTTCCTTCAGAAAGCAGGTTATTTGTGTTTAATGGAGATTATGTTGATAGAGGGGCTTGGGGGCTCGAAACGTTTCTGCTTTTGTTGGCTTGGAAGGTAATACTTTATTTTTTTCAATGAATTTTCATTTTTCATTTTGAATCCAGAATTAAAATTAGGTAATGGAATCCGATATTTGTAGTGCCTTTTTTTAATAAAAAAAAAGAAAAACTCTTATGCCTTAAAAATGTGATCTTGATGTGTGTTTATGAGTACTATGAGTTTCAGCTGAAATGGTGGCCTGAGCTGATGTTTGTTTATTGTATTTTTTTTTTTGTTTTTTTAAGTAAGAAACTGAACTGGGGCTGATTGAAACTTTCAGATCTATGGAATTGACTTTTTTAGTTTATTTTTATTGTTATTAATTGCTTAGATATTATGGCTTCGATTCCCATGGATGGGGTGGTTTGCGTCATTCATTTAGTTATTGATTTATTTGCGGAATCAAATAACATGGTCCAACAATGCTGTATTCCGATTTGTTGATAAATCTAGTTGAGAGTTTTTTTCAAAAAATTAATGTGAAAGGTTCTAATGGCACCTATTTTAAGCAGTGGACCTTGTCATCGTAAGTGTTCTTTGTTCATGTATTACAGGGAGGGTTTTGTCTCCATAAACATTAACTTGAACCAAATGATCTTTCTTTGTGCAAATTATTGTATACCCTTTTTAGTTAACTTGTTTCCTCTATCAATACTGATGAATTACGGTAGTTCTATTTGAATAATCTTTTGTACTTCTCTTTCTATTCTCTTCTGGCTTGCAGATCTTTCTGCCACATAGAGTGTTTCTTCTTCGTGGTAATCATGAATCTAAATATTGCACATCTGTCTATGGTTTTGAGAAAGAGGTAATGGAAAAATATGGAAATCAAGGGAAACATGTTTACAGAAAATGTTTAGGATGCTTTGAAGGGCTTCCCCTGGCATCTGTAATTGCTGGCCGTGTATATACTGCTCATGGAGGGCTTTTCCGCAGCATAGCGGTTACCCTGTCAAGAAGGCCCAAGGGAAAGAAGGGTCGCAGGATAGAGGTCAACTCAGATGCCAGCTCTCTGTCGCTTGGTTCTTTGGAGGAACTATCCAAAGCAAGGAGATCAGTTCTTGATCCTCCATGGCAGGGATCGAACTTGATACCTGGTGACGTTCTGTGGTCAGATCCGTCAATGAACCCTGGTCTTTCTCCCAACAAAGAGAGAGGCATTGGTCTATTGTGGGGCCCTGATTGCACCGAGGAGTTCTTAAAGAAGTACCATTTAAAGGTGATATTCTAAAACCCATTTCCTCATTTGGAGAGATATTACAGTAGTTATCTTTATATAGTTTAGAATGGTAATCAGATAGCATACTCTAAATGTTCTGTATGATGATGAAGATGCTCGTTCTCTAGTTACATCAAGCCTAAATAATCTTGTGAGTATCAGGGATATAATTGTCTTTGAAAACCATTATTATATATACGAGTTGATGGCGCTAACGTTCTGCATCAGTAAATATGGTGCCCCTGGTGCCTCTATTGGCTCATGTTTTTCTTTCTAGTGATCTTATGAATTTATATATATATATAAATTCATAAGATCACTAGAAAGAAAAACATGAGCCAAAAGAGGCACCAGGGGCACCATATTTGCAATTTGATGTATATATATATATTCTTGATGTTTTCAGGAAGTATATAATTCCTTTTTTATTGTAATTCATTCCTTTCAAGGCTTGCTTTAAAGCGATAATTTGGCGTCCTTGAGTGGTCTTGGAGTAACAAACCAATTGAAACTTTTTTGTTCTCAACTACTTATTTTAGGATTTATTTGAAAAAAAAACATTATCAGTATTTATCGATAATTGAATTCAAATGTCAATTCTTATCTGATCGGATCTAATATTTGAGGGGGAAAAATGCATTATGTCTATATAGCACGTTTATGTAGTCCATGGTTAGGTATATTTGTATTGCAAGTATATATAATTAGTGACTTGGTAGAGTTCACCTTTGACTACCCATGCATGAACGTTAAGGGTATTTGTTGGTACCACACTACCACTTGGATGTTCTATCGACAACAAAATCATTATAATGGTATTCGACCTCAAAGTTTTTTTCTGACCAAAAGAAGAATTTGGAGTTTACTTAAATGTGAGAAATTGCCTTTTTTTGTGGCTCCTTTCACTCTTTCTCTAATATATATATATATTTGTGTAACCTTAAACCATGATTGCTATGAAGAGTTCCAATTCTAATTTTGGGAACTTGTGCTGAATTACAGTTGATTATAAGGTCACATGAAGGACCTGATGCTAGAGAAAAACGGTCTGGTCTTTCAGGAATGGGAGAAGGATACACTATAGATCATGTAGTAGAATCAGGGAAGCTGATTACCCTATTCAGCGCTCCAGACTACCCGCAGTTTCAGGTTCTTTTTACTTTTGTTCAAACACTTAACAGTTAATGCTGCTACATGGATTATCTTTGCAAATTGAAACATTATTTCTCAGTTTTTTGCTTTTAGATATCTTGCAACAACCACATGTATGATAGGACACTTTGCATTCATTTTGTATAGCTCTTATCATAACAATTTTGAGGCAAAATGTGTAACTTCTATATGCTAATTTCATCCACTGAATTGTTAGGATGTTTTGAGTTTTAGGTTTGAATGTTGTAGACAATTCCCTCAAGTATCCATGTGGGAAGGGCATTCTTACATACATTTCGCATTAGTCCTTTCATGTAGGGCTGTAAACGAGTCAAGCCGAGCCTAGCTTTGCCCAGCTCGGTTCTGGCTCATAAACCTTGAGCAAGGCTCAAGCTCGATAAAAAATTTGGGGCTCAGGCTCGTTAAAGCTCGGCTCACAAAAAATTGGATTTATAAAAGGCTCAACTCGTAAAAAAATTTATATTAGTACAAATACATTGATACTATAGTTGATGATTATTATTATATATAATATAATATATTAACACATGTATTTGATATTAATATGTAATAAAAGATATAGGAATATAGATGTATAATATCATATAAAAACCGAGCCTAGCCTACCCAAGCTCGTTAAGATAATAAGCTTTTTTTCGGGCTCAAGCTCGGCTCACGAGCCTAATTATAGAGCTCAAGCTTGGCTCATACTAGCTCGGCTCGTGACAGCCCTACTTTCATGTCAACATGACTACTGATAGAAATTCCAACTTCGATTGCATCAATCAAGCTTATATGCACATGTCAACATGTATATCATATTATAGATCACATCATGAACATTGATTTATTATTTTAAGGTCAGTTTTTTATTGAGTTGGCTTAGTATAATTTTAAGCCAACGTACTTCAGGCTAAGTCCTACCACAGAACATGTACTGAACAGAGCATTAACGAAAGTTCTTTACCAGGAAATGATCAATAACATGCTAATCAAATCTTTGTTTGAGTTCTGTGATTTAGTCTTGCAACATTACTTCTCAGAAAATGAAATAAAATGTTAACATTACCAGTTTCATCATCCACGGACTCATCCCAACTGTTTGTTTGTTTACTTTGCAGGCGACAGAGGATAGATATAACAATAAAGGGGCATATATTGTTCTGGAACCCCCTAATTTTGATACTCCAGTTTTCCACAGTTTTGAAGCCGTAACTCCAAGACCGAAGGTATATTATCCTTGTCATATCTGTACAACTGCCAATCACTACTTTGCTTTCCTTTTTAGGAGGAAAAAGAAAAAGAAAAAGGAATTTTTTTCGGACGCTTAGTACAAGGATTAAATTAAAAGGTAAAAAATAAAATATACATGTGACTGGATGACAACTGATCAGTCATTCAGGCAAGTTTTTTGTTTAATGGTAGGGGTAAATTGTCTAGACACGTCCCTATAGTTTGGCATAGATACTTCATACTTGGAATATTCTTGATCTTTTGAATATTACTTATATATCCCTTGTAGTGTTGTATAGGTAAATGAAGTAGATCCGATATTTCTAACCGGACATTGAACACTCTGCCCTCAATTACAGTGTTCCTGAAAATTGAGTATTACCAAAAAGAAAAAGTTGCTGAAAATTAATGACAGTAGTGGTGAAGGAAGATAGTACTATATAGAGTGACAATGGAGGGTGTAATAGTATTAGATTGACAAACTATAGGGGGTTCAATGACCTATTATGACATTAGAGGCACTCCAATCGTAAATGCCAGACTATAAGGGTCATCTAAGCAATGTATAAAACATTATTAGTACTCCCAAGTATTTATGCCTAACCATCATGGTATTTTAGTAGGGAAATATCTAATATTGGGATGCCTTAATTTTAGGTCTCTTGTCTGTGAAACAATGTTTCTGTGCATATGGTTGTCACTGTTAAATAGTTAGAACCTCCATGCAGGTAAATCCTTACTATAATTTTGAGGATGTTATGGATTCGGACGAAGAATTGGACTTGGAAGCAATGGTGCCGGCACCTGAAGTGTCCCCTTCATCTATTTAAATATGAAATCAATTTGGTCATTTTATGGTTGTTTTGCATTGCCTATTTGTTGATTTTGTTACATGTTTTAATATTTATTGGGTGTTTGTAGCTGCTTCAAGGATCTTTTTGGTTTTTGTTTTTGTTATGTACTGTCATGCTGTTTCTCTTTTGCCTTGTTTTTGTTTTTGTTTTTGTTTTTCTTTTGAGTCTACCTTTGTGATGATGCATACTGTTGGTGTACATCTTGAGGTGTTTTTCTCACCTTTTTTATATAATATATGCTATCCCTTTGATCAAAAAAATGTTTTAATATTTATTACAACAGAACTTCTTGCAAACTGCTCTCTTCAGATGTAGAATTCTGTAATGAGTGTCATGAGGAGGCAGTGTATAGTAAAATATATTTGCAGTAACAGTAGTTATCCATCTCTTTTTGAGTATTTGCTGAATAGAGCTTCTTTTTCTTTTTCCTGATCTTGATTGACCCTAATCTTACTTCTTTGTGGCCAAACGTAGTAAAAGTAGATTTGGCAGGAGGAACCTCTTTCTGGGAAATCTCACATATTTTGGATGATATTTTAAATCTGGGAAAGTGTTTCAGTTTTGTGGCATTGGGTTGTCTAGAGCTTTCTACTGTCATTGCTCATGAATTGGCTAGATTTTCTGCTAGAAACTAATTTCCTTGTTCCTAGATTGAATCCTTTCCAGGGACTTATCGTGCAAAGGTCGTATCTCTTCGGGCATTTTAGCCTCATGGAAGGAGATAACCTTTTGATCAAGAGGTTCTTGAACAAGTCTTTCCCTTTCGAACAAGGGAAGAAAGACCAACTTTCTTTCATAGGGATGGCCTTTTTGATTCTGTTTCTGCAATTTCTAAAGAAGGAACTTGAAAGGAACTTTTTTTTTCTTGTACATCTGGATCTCCTGGTGTGTTCAAAAAGAACAAGAGAAAGAAGCATCTTCATCCATGGCTAAGTGTTGCGTCCTGTCTTGTTTTGGGTAAATATACTTCATAGATGGTGTTGGCGCCTGTTGAGCAAGCTTTCTCAACTCCTGGTGGTGATGTCGCTAGTATGGTTGTGGAACTAAAGGTGGCCATTTCTAACCCAATTAACACCTTTGAGCTAGGGCTGTCAATGGATCGGACCATGATCCGAATCCCATCTGAAAAAAGTGAATTTAGTAAGGGATTTTTGATTCGATAATCAGATAAGATATTATTCGATTTGATCAAATTTTAATCGAATTAAATTCGGATATAGGTTGATTTGATTCGGAGAGTCGGATTTGATTTCATTTGTGTGCATATATAAATATATAAAGTATATATTGCAAATATACATATGTATGCATATATAATATTAGGTGATTATAAGTATTAAACATATAATTAAAAATGTCATTAATTTAGTAGGATACTTTCAAAAAAAAAAATCAAATATATATCAAATTGTATTTCTTCTTATCTGATTTTTTATTATAAAATAAGTTTACCAAAAAAATCTGATAATTATTCGAATATTCAAAACTAATTGGATTTTGTAAGGGATTTTATGATCAAATGATCTAATAAAATATGACCTAATTTGATCCGAACTTTTAATCATATCAAATATGGATGTGCCCTCATCCTGTCTGAATCCCATCTGATGACAGCCCTACTTTGAGCGTCCTACCTATGTGGCTACTTTGAGCGTCTTATCTATGTGGCTATTGAAGTAGAGATGTCTATTTCTAGCCCAAGCTGCCAATGGGCGGGTTTCTACAAACTTTCACTTTCCCTTTTTGGCACACCTTCAAATAGGGCTATAAATGAACCAGTCGAGCTCTGCCCAGCTTAGTTCAAGCTTGCAAACCTTGAGCAAAGTTTAGGCTCGACTCACTCATTAAAAAATTCAAGCTCGTCAAAATTATTTTAGCTCAATAAAAGTTCAACTTACAAAAAGCTCGACTCGTAAAAGATTAAGGTTGAAAAAGGTTTAGATTAATACAATTACATTAATATTATTATTATTATAATTATTAGATATAAAATAATAAGTTAATATGTGCGCTTAATATTAATATATAAGATAAAATATAAAAATATAATGTATAATCTCATTATAAACACAAATTTTGTTTATTAAAAATCAACGAATAAGATTTGTACCACAAAGTTAATTTTGTATTAATTAAATGAGATTATAATCTTTACGGATTTTTTTTATACAAAAGAATAGGTCCTCTGATTCTTCACTTCAGGGTTTTCAATGGCTTAATCTTTGGTTGATTTAGTCTTCTTTGATCTTCTTTGCAGTGATCAAGAAGGTGATGGATTTGATAGATCACAAATAGAATCGTGAGGATTTGTTGCGTAGTCTTCGACTTGATTTTCGAGCTTGTAAACTTATACGAGATGTGGACTGAATGCTTCAACTTTGATGTAGACCTCTGGGTCTTTGAGCGTATTCAGGGAATGGAGAACTTGATGAAGTCTTCAGGATTGTAGAGATATAGAAGATGTAAACTAAAAGCTTTGGGCGTATTCAGAAAATGAAGAGCTCTGAAGAAGTCTTCGGCTTGATCTTCAGGTTTGTAGACTTATGCAAGCTATGGACGAAAAGCTTCAACTTTTGTGTAGATCTTTGGGCGTTTCAGTGTATGAAGAGATAAAGAACTTGAAGAAGTCTTCGGTTTGATCTTCGGGCTTGTAGATTTATAAAAGATTTGGACTAAAAGCTTCGACTTTGGTGTAGATCTCTGGGTCTTTCAACTAATTCAGAGATTGTAAACTTTATCATCAGGCTTGAATGCTTGTACTTTGAGGCTTTAAGTCTCCAGATCTTCAAGGCAGTAAACCAGCAAGGCTTCAGGGCTTCTTCTCCTTGATCTTTCTTCCTTAAGTTTGATGATTTTATGAATCTTCGGTTTAATCTTTCTGCTTGTAGACTTATGGAAGATGCAGGCCAAAGGCTTTGTCTTGATGTAGATCTTTGGACTTTTGAGCGTATTCGAAGATTGAAGAACTTAAATCTTCAAGCTTAAATGCTATATTTTGGGGCATCAAGTCTGTAAATCTTCAGGTTTTCAAGACTTCAAATCTTCAATGTGTCAAAGCAGCAGAGCTTCAGTATTTCTTCTCCTTCTGATCCTACTAGAATGTGAGAGAGTCACTTCTATTTATAGATTTGGAAGTGGTAGAGTTATATTTGATCTCTACCACTTGTAGAGAATTATCATCAATGTTTTGGAGATAATTCTCTATTTATCACGAATTATTCAGATTTAATGATAATTTTCTATTTAATGAGAATTATCTAAATTTTAATAAATAATTTTTTATGGGAGTCTTATCTCTAAGTGGGGCCTGCTTTGTGAGATCTTGCCATGTGGCATATTTTGATCTCAAAATTTTCTGTCTACACTCTGTATACAAACCGAGCCTAGCTTTAACTGATCAGCCGAACCTACTCAAACACGACTCAAGCACGTTCAAATAATAAGCATTTTTTTGGGGGGCTAGGGCTCGACTCGCAAGCCTAATTATAGAGCTCAAGCTGGGCTCGTTGATACCCCTAGCTTCAATACTTGGAAGGGCAATAGTATAGGGGAGACTGGAGAGTCTCGGATGAACGAGGGGTGGCAACGCACCGGCTTTGGGTGGGCTCGGGCGGGCTTGACCCAAATATAAATCACTTATGTGTGTCCAAGCCCGACTTGATCTTTGGGCGGAAAGGCATAAGTCAAAGTCCGATATATTTAAAATGCTTCTAGCCCAAGCCTGGTTCAGCCCGGCCATACAAATTCAAATATTTTACTTTTTAAAATTAAAAAATTATAAATTACAAGAATATTTCATAAATAACTGTTAAAAAACTAAAAGTTTTAATATTTATTGTATATTAGATCTATAAAATAAGTATGATTATATAATGAAAAAAAAAACGTTAGCATTGATAGTCTAATATATATATATATATATATATATATGCTATACAGAAAAATAATATTTAAATGTAATGCATAGATCAGGCTGGGTTGGGCCAGTTTAATCAACCCGAACCTGACCCTAAATCTTGATCAAGCCTTAAATTCTGGCCAAGCCCTAGGGGCTAATTTTTCTTGCCCAAGGTAGTCCAAATATAGGGTTGGGTGGGTCACCCGGCCCATTGCCACTCCTAGGATGAATGCTTGAGAGCAGATAAGTGATTATCCACCAACAACATATGTAGTAGCTATACATTATCAGAACCTAGCTACCAAGAAGATCATAACCGTCGGATCTAGAGGATAAGAGATTACTGGCAGGGGATATGTTGAATTGGTGTGGGGCCCATGCAAGGTTTAAAGTCTCGGGATCGGGGACTGCCGATTCTAGTCTAGACCGGCGATATCGGCTGGTTTGGTAAAAAAAAAAAAATGGATCCCCCAATTTTTTTTTTTTAATAATTTTTTTTTTGGAACCCACAGTACCAAACCGATCCAAATCGATACCGGTCTGAATTGTTTAATTTATAAATTTTTAAAAAAAAGACATCGAAATGGTTGGACCGTTTAGTCATTGGACCGGTTGTACCAGGCAGCCCATATTGGTATCAGTTGTATCGGTTCGATCCAAAGCCTCAAGATACAATAGTTGTATCATGGCTTGAAACCGGATTGGTCTTGGCCGATCCGGATATGGACCGACCTAGACAGACCGGATTGGTGCGATCCTTGAAACCTTGGGCCGCCCATGAATGAACATTAGAGACATGTAGAGTGTATCTACACTAGGAGAGTAGAAAAGAAAACGACAGCCATATCATGAGAGAAACAATAAAACTGCCCCTAAACCAACTGGACGTCAACAAACCTCTCACAGCGCCTCTCCACAAAACCTATCCTTAAAACACGCAACCCTAAATGGAACCACAGACAGGGACTTGGTCTTTCACCGTGAATTCCCTCTCTCTCTCTCTCTTCTCATTGACCTTTCCATGCAAAATTCATTCTCTCTTCTTTCTCTCTCTCTCTCTCTCAATCTTCTTCAATCAATTTCCCACTTGCACCTGGTTGTTTTTTTTTTTTTTTGGTCTTTGTAGGTGGTAGATAGTATCACATGATCATCACATATCCTCTTCAGTTTAGCTCCAATCTCTAACTTTCTTACAGTATAATTGCTTTAGACATCTCTTCTTTCCTTTCATCCTCCATCTCCCTTTGGATCTTCGGGTTTGAATCTTCATTAGGCAGATTGGTATCGAAATTTGTAAGAAGGAAAAAAAATTATGATTTTTCCATTTGGGTATGAGCTGAAATTAGCAAAAGAGAGCCAGAGATGATGCCTCATGACTTGGGTTCCAGTCGGGAAAAATTACGTGTTCTTGTATTTCTTTGATGTTCGCTGAAGCAATCCAAAGGTACTTATGCATGCATGCATGCTCTTTCAGTTTGATAGAATGCGCACACACACACAGACACACACACACACACACACACACACACACACACACACACACATATATATATATATATCATTTCTTCATGTTTATAAAAGAATTTTCAATTCTTTGAATACTTGGGATGAAAATATGGATTACATACATAAGACTTTCTAGCATTCTTTACCGGAAAAATAATTACTAGAGAGTGGCATAATGGTGATTATAACAATATAACGATATCATTAAGGTGGAAACGTTTTAATTTGGTCCTGGAATGAAAAAATTATCCAAGTAGCTAAAGAAGTAATAATTAAAAGTTTGATTTTGCTTTAGTTTCATGGTTTCATGAGTACTGAATACTGATAGACAACGTATGATCATTTGAAATTCTCTTTAAATGCCAATCCATTGATGTATCAGGGAAGGAAATATACTAAATATATATATATATATCAAATACAATATTGATTGGAAAAGATTAATCAAAGCAAGAAATGGCGTCAAATGCATCCAACAATGCATCAAAGAAGACGACGATACGGAGCCCGAGGAGCTCCGGATCTCAGAGCAACCGTAGCAGCTCGACCGGACAGACGGTGAAGTTCGCGAGACGAACATCAAGCGGACGTTACATCGATCTCTCAAGGGAAGATCTAGACATGTCAGGAGAGATATCGGGAGATTACATGAACTACACGGTGCACATCCCTCCTACGCCGGATAATCAGCCAATGGACACATCCGTCGCCGTGAAAGCCGAAGAACAATACGTTTCCAATTCTCTATTCACCGGTGGATTCAACAGCGTGACCCGTGCCCACCTTATGGACAAGGTGATCGAGTCTGAGGTGAGCCACCCTCAGATGGCTGGAGCCAAGGGTTCGGCCTGTTCCATGCCTGCCTGTGATGGCAAGGTCATGAGGGACGAAAGAGGAAACGACGTCACCCCTTGTGATTGCAGGTACGTACGTACATGCATGCATGCATATTTAATGGGACCCGCCTGGGTTTGTGCTTTAAATTTGATTCATCCAAACGGACCCTAATATGATCCGTTTGAAATATCGTGTACTATAGGTTCAAAATATGCAGAGACTGCTACTTAGATGCCCAAAAGGAAACAGGTCTATGCCCTGGGTGCAAAGAGCTTTACAAGATGGGCGACTACGACGACGACGTACCGGAATTTTCTACCGGAGCCCTACCATTGCCAGCTCCTCCCGATGACTCGAGGATGGACCGACGGATGTCTGTGATGAAGAGAAACCAAACTGGAGAATTTGATCATAATAGGTGGTTGTTTGAGACCAAGGGGACTTACGGTTACGGTAATGCCTTTTGGCCTCAAGATGAGAATTACGACGATGATGATGGCGATGAAGGGCTACAAGGTGGAATGCTCGAAACAATGGACAAGCCTTGGAAACCCCTCTGTCGAAGATTGCCAATTCCGGCAGCTATCATCAGCCCTTATAGGTACCCTCAATATATATATA
>JAUPMG010050044.1:0-13933 GCA_031762675.1 Pachysandra terminalis | reverse complement strand
ACACTTATGTAATAAACTACATACTTACCCTAATCTACATTATTATATTAAGACCTTATATAATCACACATAATAACTACTTAATTCCATAGATCTAAACAAGTAAAAATCACATTAAATCTAAGAATTACTCATAATCCATAGGAACACAAGGAACACCAAAATTACAGAAATTTAGATCTAGCATGATTATCACACAAACAACATGGCATATATTCTAGTTTGACTAGATCTCTAGTCTAAGCATGCTTTGCACAAGTTCGTGCATCGACCCTATAACTATAGCATTGGAATATAGCATTGGAATTATCCATAAATATAAATACCGTAGAAACGTAGGAAGTCTCTACCTCTTCCAATTCAATACTACTCCCTATCCTCTTCCAACTTTTCATGTCTTTTCAGATGCTGCCTCATCAACGTTCTTTTCCCTTTGTCCCCTTCTTCTAGCCAATCATCATCATCATCATCATCGCTTTCTTCATAATCATCCTATCCGACTTCCTCTTCACTCTTTTCCTTTTCTTGTTTTTCTTGAGTTTCTTCCCAAGGTTGTTGATTCTTTTCCTTTCTTCTTTAGCTATCTTCTTTTCTCTCTTTTTCTCTTCCCTCTTTCTTTTTTCCCTCTTTCTTTTTCTCCATTTCCTCAGGTTTTTCTTTCTTCCCTAATGGCCTTCTCATCTTCTCCTTCTGCAGAACCAAAAATCAGAATTTCCTTCTCTTCCTGTTTGGAGGTCCAGGCCTAGAGACATATTCTCTCTCCTACTTACTTAGCCAACTATAACTCTATCACTTTTGGTTTGTTTGAATTTGAATCTTTTAAATTTTGAATTTTAAACTGTAGAGAGAATTAGTTGTGTTTGATTATTTCCTTAATTACCCTTGTTTAAATATGTAATTATCTGTCCATGTCCTATTGGTCTCTCATTGGGTTTTGGGCCAATTCGTTAACTTCTATTCTGACCCATATGGATTTCCAATCTAGCCCGTATATTAGTTCTTAATTAATTAAATAGTTGTTCTTTAGTTTCTCTTAATTGTTATTTAGTCCAATACTACCTAGGGTCTTTCATTAAGTTCCCGGTGTATTATTAATAAATAAATAAATTTAATTTATAATTATTCTAGTTGGATCCGGGTCACTACAACCTCCCCTAAAGTTCCTGAAAATATGGTGCTTGAAAGCGTAAGCTAAACTTAGCCAGTAAGTAAACAAGTCTAACAAAGTTTATAATTGAAGTAGGGACAATGTCACTCTTCAATGGTAATCCATAACCAGTAAATCAATGAATAATGTGGTGCATGATGAGATAATAAGTGTTACGCACAGATTATGAGTAAATATATGAATGAAAATGCATGATATATGCTGAATATGCATGTTCTAGTTTTAAAGTATGCATGCTGTGCTCTATCATATGAAATCACCAAGTGTGATCTAACAAACAACTCTAAGATGCAATGCAATTAATTAAACTGTTTGAATGTTGATATATAAGTCCCCATAAGATCGATCATTCCTTGAGCAAGATGTCTTCTTGAACCATCCCCCCCATATGGGGCCATTCTCAAATTAAGATATTCCATATGCGCATCATAGTTTTAAGGGGCTTCGACCTAGAGGGCACAATTCCCGCACTTATTGTTGATCAAGGGTAATACTTTAAGAAATTCCAATTGTAAACTCCACAGGAAATCATATATATTAACAAACAACCATGAATCACTCATTTAATAGTCCAAAGGACCAAATAGGTATAGTGGGATAGCTAGTCTCTCAACTCCAGCAATATGTGTGTGTGTGTGTGTGTGTGTGTGTGCAAGTCTCCTCACCTATTATGATTTCTAGAAAATAATAATCTCTGTAATATCCTTCAAAAATCTAGAAGTATGGATTTACATGCAAATGGTCAACCTATAGACCAAATCCATGGTCATGAGGCATCATGATGTGGAAGTGATATGGTGCTCGTTAACTAAGCATACAAATCATGTGTACATTGTGTAATATAGATAACTAACATGCTGGACGTAAAATAAGCATGGTATACAAGGCATTTCAAAATGTCACAAGTCCGCTAATTATAGCCAAAGGATCCATAAGGATATGAGTATACTAATCATTCATAATTGAGCAACAATAATGTCAGAATCTATCTAATGAGATCAAAATACACATGTCCATGAAATTCCAAGTCAAACGAACCAACTTGGTTATTCTTGGTGAGCCGAGTGGTCGCCGATTGGGTCTCGGTGTGCCTTCGGTGACTTTGTGGTGAGCCGAGGGGGTCACTGAGGGTTTTCGATAGAGTTTTATGGGTTTTGGGTTTCTGTAAGAAAGTTAGGCTCGGCGTGTTGTCTGGTACTTCGAGTAGGGTCTCGGTGAACAAACTAGGGACTTAAATTTCCCTCAGTGACACTCGGCGTGCCTTCGGTGCGCCGAGTGGGGGCTTCGATGTACAATCCAGGGACTTGAAAAGTTCTTTGTGGGGCTCGGCGAGGTCTCGGTGTACCGAGGGTGCGCCGAATGGGTTTTGGGCTGGTCCGGCGCACTGCGGAGACCGCTAAACTTCGCGATTTTGCCAGATTGGCTTGTTCTTGTCTCCTCTTCAAATCTAATCACAAAACTTTGTTAAGTAACTCCCCTTAACTTTGAATTACACACAAAACCCAAAAATCAAACATTAGTAAGCATCATTAAATTAATACTTATCATATCCTACCATTAAACTTTGAAAATCATAATGAGAACTTTAAAATCTACGTCATACAATTGAAAGTTACCTTGAACACCTATTAAAACTATAAACCGAGTTATCCTTGAATACTTACCTTGGTGTGACGTTTGGTGTAGAGAGATACACCTTTGTTCTTCCCCCTCTTCTTCTTCTTCTTCTTCTTCTTCTTCTTCTCCAAGCAATGAATTAACCTCTAATGGTCTTGGGTTTATATAGATACTTAGAAGTTCTAGGATTAGTAACTATTAACTTTTAATGTCAGCCCTTAGATGGCTATTTTAAATCTCAGCCTTTAGATGGGTTACCCAACCCAAGTTGGCTAGTTTCTATTATTGGTTTACTTCTAATTCTGTTTTAGAAGCTTAACTTTTATTTGAATTGTTTCTATACTAACTTGTAGAGAGAATCTCATTAACCTTTAATCTCTAAATCTCAGCCATTGATTGGTAAGTGAAGGTTACTGCGAAATCCTAGCCACACATTTCACTTTAGGAGTTGAGATTGTGTGTGCTGTATAGAGTTTTCTTGTTGTACAATCCACCAATCACAATCAGTCAAAGTCAAACTATACAGTAATTACTAAAATTTTAAATTAACCCTAATTCCCTATTAATTACACGTTAACCCCTAATGTTTTGTTTGGGTTATTACAGATATAGACCCAAAAGGGAAAAAAATTGTCAAGCCCCAAAACCCGCGGCATAATCCCTATGCGGGAGGCACAAATCTTGAGATGAGACCTTCGGTTTCCCACTAAGGAACGCGGATTCCCATATCAGTCACAAGTAATAAAAGTAGTAAGGACTACTTTTATTAAAACTATCAGAGTGTGGAAGAAATTAAATTTATTGCATCAAATCAAATGATTTCAGAAGAGTCAATGAATCCATACATAAAAAACTTAAAATTGAATAATCATCATCCAATTACATCCCAAGTCATTTATGGTTCACATAACATAAAGGTACTGAATCCCAAAAGAAATAATAAGAGTGTCTAGTGCACTTCCTTTTACCATCAGACATCAACTTGTACCATGAAAAGTTGCATGAGCTTGGAAGGCCCAATAAGTGTCACATCCCAAACTTAAGGAGATTCACGCTAAACCCCTTATGTTTCAGATATGACTCACCCCAATGTAAATCGGGAGTGGTAATTAATATTGAGCCAAATCACATGAATTTAACAAAACTTAAATAAACTACCTTTACTGAAAATAATCAAAAATTTACTAAGGCTATTACATCCAAAACAACTAAGGAAAATCACAGCGAAAAATAAAATAAAAACATCCTATTCTCATGTTCAAATCAAATCCCTATCCTTAAACATCATATCTAACTAAGAAATAAATAAATTCTATGACAAAATTCTAAGTAAAAATCACTCCACACATTCATAAAATCTAGCCATTTCATTAAATACTTATTGTTCTTTTTGTTCTCCGTTATCATTAAATTTTCCATCTAAATTACCTGAAATTGTTGTCAAAAGACGTCAGCTACACTTAGTTCGGTAAATAAAACAATTAGACTGTATTTTTAATTGGAATAGGGTCAAGGCCACTCTCCAATGATAAACATAGATTAAGCAACAATTAATATGATAAATATGATAAATATGATAAATATGCAACGTGTAAGTGAATGTGATGCAATGTACATATTATTAATGAATGCAATGCATGCTCATGCAATAATAAACAAATAATCACAAAGTGTGATTCATTCAAAACATATGTTGTGCAGTCATGCATGCTGTTCAGAATTCAAGTAATGTATGTCCCACACTAGACCAATCAATTACTAAGCAAGATGTCGTAATGAACCATCCCTCGCATACACGACCACTCTCAGTAAGATAAATGTGCACATCTTAGTTTTAAGGGCTTCGACCAAGAGGGAACAATTTCCCCACTTATTTTCGGTCACGGGGGTAATAACCAAGACGTCAAAAATATGAACTAACCTCAGTGAGCCATACACTAACTGAATACCAACAGAATTTCACTCGACATCCGTTACATATAATAATACGCTATCGAGATGAAAATAAAGTGATATATTTGGGTAGAAAATCCCTTAACCTATGAAATCGGTTCATCCGGGACTTCTTCACCATATCATGATGTCCAAATCATAATAACACTCAGTTAGATTAGAATCTTCAACTGATGTGAAGATCTGATGGTAAAGTCAAGCATATGACCAGAAATATGGTCATTAATGCAATCAGGTTATGCTGTGCACGTGTAGTGATTGTGCACACTAACTAAGCATACATTATGTGTACAATTGTGAAATAAGTCTAAGTAATCAATATGAAGGTTTAAAACATGGTATATGTCTCATGGTAATCAAATCAAGTCAAATTATGTATAATGTATGAATAAATATGTGAAATTATTAATCAATTAAATTAACCATCCAATCATGTCATAAAATCATCATAATCAGTGTATAATTAATTACAAGTAATTAGGAAACCTATTCAAAACCTAACACTCAACAATTAAACAAGCAAGGACTGTCCAGCGGACTAACCGGCACACCGGTTGGCCACCGGCAGTCTAGGCAGGGGCTTAAATTCAAATAAACAGGGTCACTAGTCCTATCGGCAGGCTAACCGGTACACTGGTTGGCCACCGGTAGTCTAGATAGAAGGTCTAAATCAAACACACAGGCTATGTGACTGACTGGCAGGTTAACCGGCACACCGGTTGGCCACCGACAGTCTAGATAGAGGTTAGGTTTTAAACATAGACACTTTAAGCCACCGGTAGGCTAACCGGCACACTGGTTGGCCTCCGGTAGGCTAGATAGAACCTCACAATCATGTAAGAGAATCCGACAGGATAACCGGTACATCGGTTGGTCCGCCAGATTCCCCTGGTCAAACCGGTGAGCTAACCGATACACCGGTAGGCTGTCAGTTTGCCCATAAACTGGAAATCAACACGAAATTTAATGTTTGAGTTAGTTTTAGCAAATACATCCTTCTAACACATATATCAAAATCAAAATCCGAATCAAACCCAATAAAAATATTAATCAGAGCACCAACTTACCTTTGCTAGGATGATCATGCATTAAAATCTTATGTTTTAGTACAAATCGCTTGTTCTTCACTTTGAATTTAACGTGCTATATCATATTCAATGGATATGACATCTCACCTAAATCCAAATAAAAAAATAAAGACTAATTGAATTACTTACCTTGTTGTAGCTTGTCAGATCTTCTTCTTCTTCAACTCAGTTCAAGTCTGAACTGTTCTTCCTCAACTTCCAGCTCCAGAAATCAACTTAGAACTTATGATTATGATTTGAACGACCATTGTAGTCTTTTTTGTAGTTTTAATTAAGTGTCCTAGTTCGTCTGGAAGTAATCTTAGTTTAGGATTATGTTTCTACTCCCAACCCCTAGATTTTAGTTAGTTTAATCCTCACCAATGATTGGGAAATACTACTTTAGTAAAACTCAATCATTGTCTTACCTACTTTCCTAATTAGACTAGTATCTTGTCTTTTTAATCCTAATTAGATTAGGTCCCTTTTCTTTTAATCTTAACCTTTAATTTAATTTACTTATTCCTGCGAAATCTCAGGCGTTGATTAACTTATTAGATTTTGATTATGTGTGATGCACTCTAGAGAGTCTATTGTACACCCACCAATCACAATGGGTCAAAGTCAACGAAATGGATGTTACTAAATTTTTTAAATTAGTCCATGTTTTCTAACTAATTACACTTAACTCCCTACAATGATTTGGGTTATTACAGTAAGAAACATGACTGTCACCAATCCTCATAGAATACCGTTAGTAAAAAACTGAGTACAACGATATCATGTTACAGTTAAAAAGGGGAACTACGATCATACTTCGTGTCTCATGTCTCAGCATTTTATCCACATCATTATACGAATATTGGAAACAAGTATAAAGGAAGAATATCAAGAAATACAGACAACATAGTGACTGATGAAATGAATGAATGCCAATGCAAAATGATGATCAAATAAAAGTAATGCAACACGACTAGTATGAATTCTAACTAATGCAATTTCCTATTCCGGTGATCAGCCGGTTCCAAGTTACCTTGGCATCCAATTTACTACAGCTGGATGAAACTCTGTTATCAAGTAATAACAATTACTGGGCATCCATTTTAATACAGTTGGATACTACTCTCTTACATCCCATGCGCACATCATGGTTTTGTAGGACTTTCAACCTACGGGGCTCAATTCCCATATCTATTTTCATACAGTTGGATACTACTCTCTTACATCCCATGTGTACATCATGGTTTTGTAGGAATTTCAACCTACGGGGCTCAATTCCCATATCTATTTTCATATTTGTTCCTCATGCATATCTAATATATGGATCGGTTCTTCATGGATCATTCACCATAACTCATAGGAACTCTCAAGGAAACCTATAGTTTCACCTCCCCGTCTCACTTAACAGTCACATTAAACTAGCATGCATGTAATCATTACTTTAGGATTCTAATGATAATCCCATAAGAAACTATCCACGTGCCCATACATGAGGATAATCTGCCGGAAATCATCATATGTATCCAAATCACAAATCTGTAGGATTTCCAGTGATAACACTTTTCGGAAGCTACCTGTGTGCCCGTACACACGAATAATCCGCCGGATGCCATCACGGGTATCCTTTCCCCAAGAACAAATACGATTCCCAATAAATATTACTAACTAATGAAAAACAATAGTACACAAATGCACCACACCAACTATGAATCTGATATAAATTTACTAAGGGTTTATGGTATCAATTATCAAATAGATGGAGTCAAAACCCGAATTCAAGGTCTGGTCGGCAGGTCTAGGGTGTGCTGTGGAAACTCAAGTTGGTCCCCCACAGGTGGGTCCAAGCCCATAGACCTTCTTTTGATCCCAATAGACCAAATCCATACTCATTTGGCTCATACCACCCCTCCAAACCACTTATGCCTTCAAACCATAACCCCTGTTGGCAGCTTGGTCGGTGGATCAGTGCATGCTGATGGGTCAATCTTTGTGCATTTCAGTTCCTGTCAGTAGCATGGTCGGTGGACCGGTGCCTGCCGACGGGTCACGGGATAGAAATCCTAATATTGCTCCAAAAGTCGTCAATTCGAAGGTAAATCAAACCAAAGTTACATATAACATGTATAAATGTTTAAAATCAAGAACAAATCAATTGAAACACGCAAATCATAATTTAACACGAATCAAACGGATTATCATGCAGTTAAACTTAATTTCATGAATCAAAAAATAACCACGATATTGAATGAGAACCATACAGAAAATGGAACTTACCTCTCTTTGTGATGAGTTTTCTGATCGGTAAGCTTTCACCCTTTTTCTCTTCTTCCCTTCTTCCCCTTTTCCTCTTCTTCTTCTCTATTGCAAGTGGCGGCTAGGGTTTTTGGCTTTTCTAACCTTGTCTCTTCTTCTTATTAACCCCAAGAAACCCTCCTAATACTAATTCTTATGAGATAGAAGGTGAGGAAGAGGATTAAGTAACTATCCTTCCTTCTATCACCTTTCCAACCCACGACACCCATGCTCCCACGCATTCCTCTTGAGTTCCAAAATTTGAAAAATAGTTGTATAATTTCAATTAACACTCAACAATCATCCCTATTACACTTGGACCCCAAAACAAATATTTTTGTTTACAAATCAACCCCTTACTCTATTTAGCTTATAATTTAGCATAATTAAATTTATGAAAAATACCCAATGATTATGATTCCTGCTAATGTCAACTAATTCAAGTTCATATATTAATTAAAGGCATAATACAATCAAATTGACTTTGAATTTTGTTCATTCTTATATAATTCATTTAATTAATCTCAAATTAGCTATAATATTTATTTCCGGTTTAGAGTCACTACAAAGATGAACAAAACAAATGGAACCCTAGAAAGAACATTACCTTTAAATTCCAATTGTCAAAGAGCTGAAGTAGTTGAGACCAAAGTGCACTCCAACCGAAAAGTGCCAGAGTAGTCGTATCCTAAGTGAGAAGAAAATAGAAAGTAATAAGAAATGATTTAAAAAGGAAAAAAGCCTGGTAAATTGAATGCAAGAAAGGTCAAATAGATCTGTTAATTCTGATAAAAACAGAAAGTAATAAGAAATCATGTAAAAAAAAAAGAGACTATTGAAAATAAAAACTATGAGAAATAATGATTGTTAAAATTAAATTAGTATTAGACAACATTGCTCTTAATTATTAAAAGAAGCAAAAATAAAATCTGTGCTACAGATCAAACAAAACAAAACATGACAATTAAATTAACCCTTAACTATGATATAGAACCAAAAAGGAAAAAGATGAACAAAACAAATTGAATCCAAGAAAGAACATTACCTTTAAACTCGAGTCGTCAAAGTGCCGAAGTAGTTGAAACCAAAGTGAGCTCCAACAGAAAAATAACCGAAGTAATTGAAACCTAAGTGAGAAGAAAATAGAAAATAATAAGAAATAATTTAAGAAAGAGAAAGCGTTGTAATTTGAATGCGAATACATCAAATAGATCTACTAATTCTAATAAAAATAGAAAGTAACATTAAATCATGTTAAAAATAATAACTATGAAAATCATGATGGGTATACTTAAATTTGCATTAGCAACTTTGATCTTATGTATTAAAAATCCAAATAAAATATATGCTACAGCAAATAAAACATGGTAATTAAATAAACCTCTAATTATGATATAGGCGCAAAACTAAGAAATCTTATTTATTGTCATGCCTCTCTTATCCATTCTTCCATTACAAAAAACAATGATTAAAAACAAATGGAGGAAACTATAAAAAAAAAGGAATGTAGAAAATCCACAGGGCTATACTGTTGACTACTTCCAATATATTTAAGGTGTCAAAATACCACATGATATTATTAAATTCGGTTCGATTTATTATTAAAGACTGGAGAAAATCACAGCTTCAAAATATATGATGATTGTAGACAAACCTGATCACATACCTCAATGCACACGACCCCGGATTTGCAACGGGAGATCTCTACCGAACTGGATGTCGTCCCATGTAGGTATATGTGATTACTAGAACCACATAGTAGTATCCACACTCAAATAACCTAGGCTATCGTATGGAACCCAAAAGCAAGCAACTCTCAAGGAGGAAGATGAAATGATGAGAGAGAGATAGAGAAAGTTTCTCTAGGGTTTGTAGATATTATAATGACCTGAAAATTTTAATAAATGATTTTTGGGCCAAAAGTGTGATTTTGAAATTTTTTGAGTTGAGTTTTAATGATTTGGGGATTTTGGAGAAAATTGATAAAAACTGATTTTTATTGGTTAGCACACATGGGAACTCCTACATGATCACATACCTTATCGCCCTCACTTAAAATCAATCAAGGGTGGGGATTTTATCACTTAAAAGAAACCTAGATCTAAGGGTTGAGAGTTGAAGAGAGAAAGTAAAAGTGAGAGGGGTTCTAACCTTTCTCTCATTTTGCTGTGTTGTGGAGAGGAGAACAAGAAGAAAAGAAGAACAAGAAGGAGAGCTAGAGGAGGAAGAAGAAGAGGAAAACCAACCTGAAGATTCGGAACTATCGAGCTGGGATTCGCGTTCTTGGCGAGGTAACTACATTTTGTACCCCTTCGATTGCATGCTTGAATGATTTCCATGAAGAAATCATGAGTGTTGTTTGTGATTCATGATTCTTGAATTTTTTATTCATACATTGCATAATTTCATGTTAAAAAATGTGCATTTTATATCTTGAGATGTAGTTTTGCTCAGTTAATGTCTTTGCTTCATTTCTTTTGTGTTTGTTTGATTCTAATGCATGATATGTGATTGTAATTGTTAATGGGACTGATTGATGGGTTTAGTTGTGTATTTCAAACCTAGGTGATCATGGGGGAAGAGGCCATAAAGATTAGAATAGGAGGACACCGGATTTGGGGCGAAATTCGGACGAGAAAAACCTAGAATCGCGCTTGTGGGTGGGTGATCGGTCCACCGATGGCACCCATCGACGAAGCTCAAATCATTTGGACCACAGTTGAGGGTTTCGTCGGTCCACCGACGGGACCCACTGATGAGTTAGGGCACAGACCAGCCCCGTCTGTGGATCGTCGGTGGCACCAACGGATCCCCCGACAAATCGACCATAGAGGGGGGGACTCTGTCGGTGGAATGTCGGTCCACCGATGGGACCCACCGACAGGGACTTGGATTTTAGGAATTTGTGGTCGGTGGACTCGTCGGTCCACCGATGACAACCACCGAAGGGCGTCGGTAGATTCGTCGGTGGCACCGACGAGATCTGTCGACGGGCATTTGGAAATTAGGAGTTTTGGTCGGTGGATTCGTCGGTCCACCGACGAAACCCACCAACGGCGTCGGTAGATTCGTCGGTCCACCGATGGGACCCACCGAGGAGCCTTTTTATTCATGTTTAGACTTTGTCGGTGGACATGTCGGTCCATCGACGGCACCCCCGACGAGGGCATTTGAGGCATGATGAGAGAGAGATTTGAGGGTAGGGTTTGACATCCAAAACTTTAGATGTCATAGCTCATGAAATTGTTAAAAATGATTAGTGATCTTTATAGTTTGAATGTGGTATGAACCTTTAATGTTGAGTATCTTTACTCTTGTGCGATTGTTCAATACTTGCATGCTCATGAGGACTTAGATAGTGAAATGTTGTGTTAATTGGATAGGTTGAAACACGAATTACTTTTCCTATACATGACCCGTAGTAGTTGTAAACAGTAATTAATGCCGTGACTTAGATGGTGATGATTGAATGTTGCTGAACTATGTTATGGACTTGTGTAAAATGCATTAGCTGTTTATTTATTTATTCAGTTCTTGTATACATATAGATGTGAATGGGTCAATATGGATTGAATGGATGATGTTGTGCAATCATGATTGTTCTTATGCATATCATGTAGTTGAATGTTAATTCCATGCATTTGATTTGGACGTTTATGTCTCTCAGACACTTAAAAAAAAGAAGAAAGAAGAAGTAACCCGGGCCAGGTACGTTTCCTTGAACCCCTCCGTCTTTTATATAGGGGCTAATTTTTTTTTTAATTAATTATTTTATTTTTCTTTTAAAAAAAATGCTCCTCTAATGATGCTGATTGTTTATTTGCAAAAAAAGAAATAAATTAATAATATAATAACATACAACAAACAACAGAGGGGATATATTGATATTAGGCAAAGTGCTAAAAAAATGCAATCTCCAAACTTACTCTTAACCAAAAAGAAAGAGAGAAGAGAACTACAACAACATTCAGGATAAACCACCATCAGGAGACCTATCTAAGAGGCTGACCGATAGAGTTCCACGGGTGAACTCGCTCTTTTCAAGACAAGCTCGTGTAGAAGACAACTTCTCTGCCTCGCCAATTAGTCTTGCGCTATCCATAGCTAATCGTTGTTCCTCTTCCAAAAGCTGAGTTTTCAACACCTCTATCTTGAACTTGCTAGCAGCTATGCAACTTTCCAATCCCTCACGAGAGATGGAAGGAGTCTTCAATTATATGTATCGCTTATTGTGCCCCAAGACCGTGTCTATCTTCTGCAAATGGGCAACCAACCAGTCCAATCCCATCCCCACAGCAACAGGATCCTCCAAATCCTTTTGCATCTCATGAAGATCATCCAAAGAAAGTATAGATAGGGGTGTCTTTTGGAGGCGCCAAACTATGGAGCATATGGTCGTATAGAAGAAACTTCGGGTCCTCTGTGAAGAAACAATCATACTTGAACCTGGATCACCATGAAACTAATGATGCTTTGGAGGATCGAGCCATAAGCAACAGTGATGCTAATGCCGTCGACTAGCATGGAACGGGGATCCGGCTTGACGGGGAGTAAGATTGGGTTGATGTGAGTGATCGCGCTTCCCACACCAAACAGCTCATCGCTCAAAAGACTGGAAGGCTGATCATCTGGAATACACATGTAGGGTGACTCTCCTCGCTCCGAGGTAGAACAGTTCTATACTTGAACCATGGGAGAAGAGGGTGGCGAAGTGATGATGTCACCACTTCTTAGTGATGAATATCAATGACTGGAATGCTAAGGTCCTCTTCGGTATGATCCGCAGGAGACACTGAACTGGTGGGAGATGTCCTTCTTTGCTTAACGTATGGAGGGACCACAACAGCATTAGGAGTATCATGCTTCCTCCTCCTCTTGTCTGCTCTTGGATTTCTCTCACTCAAAGTGTGAAGCGAACTAGGGCAAAACCCCAAAATCTCGGCTGTCGGTGGGTGCGTCTGTCCGCCGACGGGACCTACCGACGAGAATGAGCACAAAGTGACCCTGTCGGTGGGTGTGTCCGCTCACTGACAACCCGCAGACAGTATGTTGAATACTTAGTGTGTTGGTCAGTGGGTGGTCGGTACGCCGACGAAACCTGCCGACGGTGTTGGACTTAGACATCAGATGTGGAACTGGTTGGTGGGTCATCGGTCTACAGATGGACCCGCCGACAGATATGATAGGAGGGTGGTTGGTGGTACAGGCGACACCCACCTATGAGACTTGACCAAGGAGATTTTGGATTTGGTCAGTGAGTCGTCGGTGGGACCGACATACTCGCCCACGGAGACCGTAGGTGGGTGGTCGGTGGTACCGACGACACCCACCCAAGGAGACTTTGGACTTAGATTTGACCTTGGTCGGTGGGATCGATGACACCCACTGAGGAGACTGTTTGATGCTGGTCGGTGGGTCGTCGGTTTACTGACAGACCCGCCAACACAGAGGGACCAACCGACAGTGGGTGATTTCACAGGATTTCAGGAGTCATGGGTAGGGGATTGACACCCGGGACTTGGCTTGTTGTTGTGCCGTATTATTTGAGTTGTTGTCTCATACTATGAACGCATGAGGAGTGTGATTGTGGTGAATAACATATTCGTGTATATGTTACTTGGCTAGTGCTGTGCCTTACTGTTTGAACCTTTATCTCATATCATTACTTATGAGAAATTTGAATTGTTGATGACATCATAATCATGTATGATAATGTTATTAGAACTTGATGCTGTGAATGAGCTAGTGGAATGAAACTGGAAACTCATATACCTATGCATGACCTGTAGAGTATCATGTAAGGTTAACTTATGGATGAATATGTGCTTAGAATGAT
>JAUPMG010050033.1:0-13933 GCA_031762675.1 Pachysandra terminalis | reverse complement strand
GGTCCAGGTTATAGGATAGTTGGCAAGTTGGGAGCAATCACATAATAAATACCTAATCTTCTACAAGTAGGCTCACTGTCAACTACTAGTAGATACACATCCGGCACAAGGTCCATGTTACATCACAAGTAGCTCAACTGAACTTCCATCCTACCTAAACCGGGTCAAGTCTTCTATACACCATAATCAATGTCATAATAGGTCTTAGGTAAGATTTGGAAATTGGAGCATCAATACGATTGTAGGCATCTTGCCACAACACATAAACACATAGCCATAACATTTAGGCTCAAAGCCTTCACTTGGACCTCACTAGGTCACAAGGAATTCACAAGCTCAACCTATATACCAATCCACCTAACCAGCCCACATAACACAGCTCACAAGTGCTGCAAGTCCAAATTCGATCGATCGACATCAGCACAGAGACGTGCTATGTTCTTGCACAGCAACGATTTCTGGGGATGCAATCCCACCCATATCATACCCAATAACTAATAACGATGATATCACTTCAATTACCTCAAACCGACCTCAATAAGCACGAATCAACTAAAATAAATCCACTAATTTCTAAAATTCAATATCCATCTATTAAGCTCTGTTTTTGGCTATAACACGGTTCATAAATTTTGTATGCAATCCATTTCTTCTGAATCCAAATCAAAGCATAGAAAAAAATACAAGTGTGCATCTAAAAGCATAACAATTAACATTTCAGAACAGAAATCGACATCAATATATCAATATATATATATATATATATATACGTGCATTTCCGTAGTCATGCTATTTTTAAAAATCTATATCAGAGCATACATAGATGCTTGAAACTCAAACCAGACCTTTATTACATGCTTTCAAAAACAAATTCAACAAGGATGTGGATGGATAGACGGGGTACTTACCAGTAGTCCGTAAAATAGAAAATGATGATCCTTCCTTTCCTTCTTTCTTCTTCCTCCTTCCCTTCCGATCACAGCAACACTGAAACCAGATTTCCCTCTTCCTTCTCTTCCTGCCTCTAACTCTTTCACCCTCTCACAGCACAACCCAACGATGGAGAGAGTGGATGAGGATCAAGAGCCCTCATCCCACATTCCTCTCCTTCTCTCACCTTGAAAAGCCGCCACCTCGACCACCTTCCTACGAACTCATTCACGCAACTGTGCGTGAACAGTTCAAACGAATTCAAATCTACATCAAGATAATACCCCACATAAACTCATAATTACACAAAGACCCCTATACCCAAATTAATTATTTAAATTAACTCCTACATCTGATTAGACACATAAATACACACATACGCATAATTTAGTTCAAATAAAATATAATTAATGGGCGAAATAGCTTTAGGGAGTTTAACAATAAAATTAGAATTCAATTTCATTTATAATTTTTTAACTTTATTAAAACTCACACATTAATTATTATTATAAATTTCCGGATCTAGTTCGCTACAGTCATTGCATTATTATTCTTATTAATAAAGTCTATTTATTTTGAAAATGGTGGAGGATTGTTGGATATTTTCAAAATATCTTGTTTTATTTTGTGTTGAAAATATTTTTTGAAATCTCTTTTCCCACATAAGATAGCTACAAGAAAATTTAAGGTTTTATATAAGGTGAGCTCTTATTTTCTTATGTGTTTAAAAGCAAAGGGAATGATAGAGTGTATTGCACTTGGGCCGATGGTGCGAAGCACCACCATGCATGTGCACGTGCGTGTGCGAAGGTGCTTGAGGCGCATTGGGAGCTTTGTAGGCACACTTTGCACTTAGTACGTAGTGTAGCGAGGAGCGTAAGAGCCTTTTCATTTAGAGTGTGGCCCACTCCGTTGGACCGGGTTAATTGACTGCTTTGGTTTGATGATTTAGAGTCTGGTCAGGTTTACCTTCCAATCGGACACACCTGATGTATTCAAATGTTGCACCTGATCAGAGAGGTGTCAACCGAATAGGTGCCTTTACATGGTTAGATCCTAACCGTAGGATCTTGACTGCATCTGATGGATGTTGAATGAAAGGGTACATGCCCTTTTAGATTAGATCCAGACCATTGGATCGAGATCATGCCTGTTGGTGAACAGATACATGTAAGTCTATAAATAGACTGTTGGTATAGACCATTCAAGCATCCAATTTCGATCCAGAATCAGCCAATTAATTCGACAGATCATCTGATTGTGTGAGAAAGATTCATCTAGGATTTCAATAGTGTTTGGCAACATCAATCCTTATATAGAGTGTCCTATTGTGATCGAACAGTGCAAATCCGGGAATCACAACGAATCTTGATCATAGGATTCATTGAATCCTGAAGACATTTTCTCACTAACCCCTTAGTGCATTCACCATCTTGGTCGGAGGGGGAGAAACTTGTTTAAAAGAAAGCGAGCCGATCGTGCCTTGAAGCTTGTTGATCAACGGTGCAGATTGTTTTTAACCCTTCATACTCCTGATCCTTAATCTTTTTCCAACAATTAGCACTATGAGTGAATTGATATCACTCACTAAGTGAACCAATGGTATGTTGTAGTCTCGTCCCAAAGAATGGATTGTTATGATACGCTGCTCTCCAGAATTTAATTCATAATAGTTTAAGAATAATTCAAGCTCTTGGATATTTAAACTTATAACATTATTGATATATATATGAGTATGTTTTTCTTATAATAGTTGTACTTCCTGAATCAATCTCTGGGCATGTGTAATGTTTGGAATTGAAGGGTTTCAATTTCATTGACTGGAAAGATAAATTGCTCATTATGTTAGATTGCTTAGACTTAAACCTGTGTCTTGGTATGGATGAACCTTTTGTTCTTATTAGTGATAGTTCACTAGAAATGAAAGCAATCTATGAACAATGGGAGTTAATAAGTCATTATCAAGAACATTGATCAAACGGACTACCATGAAGTATGATGGCACAAAAGGTATTTGTGAGCACATTATGAAAATTGAGGGACTTGGCCACTCAATTGAATAGAATTGAACTCTTTCGAAATTGTAAATATCATAGGACTTTTCCTAGACACACTCCGGGTTTGTCAATGTTGTGACATAGACCTTACTGTAACCGAGCATATTGAAGATCAAGAGTTGCGTATTCAAGGAAGATCAAGCTAGAATGAAGCATCTATCGGAATTGGTCCCCTATCCAAAGGTATATACACACATGCACTAGACAGCCCCTAGAATACACTTTTCATTGTATATTGACTTGTTTCAAGGGAGCTTGGAATGACCTTACTTGTTGAGGTACACTTCGCAATCCTTGGCCATCTGGATGCGAGTCCGGACAACCAGAGATTTCCCATGGATGGTCGATACCATCGTGGATGGACCATGGGAAAAATGGCCAAAGAAATGTAAAATTAGGATTTCCCAAGGTCACCAGTTGACTGACCAAGTGTCCAGCCAGTCTTCGACTGGTCAACCCCTGTTCCAGTCGCATAGCAGACCAGTACTGGTCTGTGCGATTTGCAAGTGCCCGGTTTACCGGCCAAGTGCCAGGTTGACCGACCAGAGCATCCGGTCGACCCCCGATTTATCGGATAGCTCACCGGTTTCTCAAAACCCTAAGTCGGTTTTGAAAACCCTGAGCACTACCGGGCGACCGACTGACAGGTCCGATCAACCGATGGTTTGAAGGGTTGATCGGTTTGGTCTTTCCATCCCACCTTTGAGTTTGAAATTCAAATGAAAGTAAGTCGGTGGAGCCACCGGTCAACCACCAATTTTAGCCAGTTGACCGAAGGCTGCAAGATTTAGAAACTCTATAAATAAGAGTCCTAGATCTAAACACAATAGACCCGCACATTTTTCTCTCAATCCCTAGATCTAGATTTGAGAGCTCTTGGCTCTCCTTTAGGCTAGAGAAAACCTCTCCTTCGATCTTCCCATTCATAATGGAGTTGACATTCTATAACAACTAGTTTGAAGAATAATGATTCAGATCCAAGTCCTTACCCTTATTGTGATGCATTGAATTCATATCACACACACATCTAAGGTTGTAAGACCCTCATCTCCATCAAGCGTCAACAACAAAATCCAAGGCGGAAAGGAGCGAGGAACGTGAGCGCGAAACGGGGATCTAAGCTCATAACGGACGATATTTGCTTGGTAGTCCATTTACTGTTTTTAATTTAGGTTAAAGACTATAATGGTTTGAGTTTTCCATGAAACCTTGGGGTTAGGGGTTAGCCGTGAAACCTCGTGGTGGTTTGGGGTTAGCCAGGAAACCTCGTGGTGGTTTGGAGGTTATACAGGAAATCTCGTTTTGGTTTATGGGTGAACCAATGAAACCCTTGTAATGGCTTGGAGAATGCTGGTAAATTCTTCGTACGGTTGGAGGTGAACTGAAGTGAACAAATCTTACTAGTGAAATCCTTGAGACCCGCGGGTGGTATCTCAAGGGAGTGGAGTAGGCTGGGGTTTCGAACCACTCATGTGTTGAATGGATTTCTTTTATACTTTATTTCCATATATGTGTATGTATATTTATCAACATATGTAAGCTATTGTTTTCAATTTCCCATAATTGTTAAAACAATTAGCATAATTTAATAGGTTATTAAAAGGGCCCAAATAATTTTGCATATCGACGCAAAACCTATTAACCCCCCCTAGGTAATTACTACGTGCACTTTCAATTGGTATCAGAACCTCATGCTCAGATATTAGGTTTAATAACCTCGAGTTGATCCATAGCAATGCCTAGAGTTAAGGGTCATTCTGCTCCTACCCACCCTACCAAAAGTATAACAAAAGACGGCTAGTGGCTGAGCGCACATGGGATGACTCTACTGATTCGGAGTTAAATATTCACTCTATTGATGATGAAGTACAATTCCTTGCAATTATGAGGGGTAGAACTCTGATGCCTTTTCATGAGGATTCAATGCTTATAGTCTTATCTATAAATGAAAACTCAGTTGAAGAGGAAGGCAAACCTGAAGATTCGGATGGTGACGATCTTCAAGAGGCTTATGATTCTCTTTATAAGGAAAATTGTAAATTAACTACTAGAGTGAATCAGTTAGTCTCTAAGAATTCTCAGTTGGAAGACAATCTGAAAATGTTGTTGAATGATAAACAAGACTTTTTCATTGAAAATAAAATTTAAAATCTGATTTGTTTATGACTAATGAAAGTCTTATTAAGTGTAAAAATGAATTAAGTGAGCTAATACAAGTTAAAACTAAAAATAATTCATTACTTAGGGAAATCAACCAACTTAGAACTTCTAGAGAATTGGCTGCCCAAACGTTCACCAAAAAGGAAGAAAAACTTAAAAGTCTCACCGATATGGGAAAACCAATTAAGGATAGGACTAGTCTAGGGCTTGATGGGTATACCCCAACAAGTCCCATCACCTTCTCCACATTTGAGAATGGTGAGTTCTCATCCTCTAGATCTTACAACGCCAAATCTAATATCGTGTGTCACTTCTATGGGAATTTGGGTCATCTGTAATTTGAGTGCAAGAAGAAACGTAATCGAAAATCCAACACTTTTCATGAGGCCAAGAAAAGTGTGCATTTGTTTTGGGTGGAAAAAGTGAAGGGTGCAACACGAGGACTTCCCAAGAGGTCACCCATCCTAGTACTATTCTCGTGCTTTACTTCGGAGTTCTGATGGGATCCGGTAAAAGTTGCCACCTCTTAAATATGAGAAGTCCTATTATGTCCATAGAGTTAAAACCAAGGAGTCTCATAAAAGAAAACATGAACTTCTTAGCCTTTCTCCCCTTGATAATCTCATGAAAGAAATTTCTAAACTAGCTCAAGCTTTTAAGGATAAAATTGAAGGAACTAAGAAGGTGAAGAAGAGAAGATATCCTAAGTATGTGTCATAAAAAATTCATTAGCTGAAAGCTCGGATGAGTACACCTTGAAAGCAAGGTATTTACTCATATCCCAAACTATGAGAAAATATACATAATAATAGCGATAATGATATAATCTAGAAAATATGAATAATAGTATGTGAACTTAAATCAATCAAGTATGTTCTCTCACCAAATCTCACTTTGGTTTGTATTCTAAGGATATCCATGATCATATTTTATAATCTACAATGCCTAAGTCTATATGAAAATTATGACATCAAGTGCATCATACACAAAAAAGCTACAATAATATCATCAAGACCTTGAAATGCAATGCATGTTGTTTGGCATTCGATTAGTGTATATTCCACACCAGATCAAATCTTATTACCCAAGATGTCCCACAAATGTGAATTCCATACCCTTAATACAAGGATAAAATAGTAGATTATTCTATGTGCGCATCATAGTTTCTAGGGTCTCCCACCTAGAGGGCACAATTTCCTCACTTATTTCAGATCTCGGGGACTCATCCCAAGGCTTCACTAATGTGAACTTTCCTTTGTGAACCAATAAATTAGCCGATCTACTAACAGAAGTTGACTCTTATGATTCATATCTTGGGACCCCCATACAAGGCCTATCCCGCACCTTGGGCGTACAAAACACTTAGTCCCGCAATGGACAAGTAATGGTCAAAGCCAAAACATGAGTCATGATAGTATCCTTTATTGGCCAAGCACAATGCGCTCCAATAATAGGATATCAGGAAAGCCACCTCTGCCAAGTAGTCAATATGCAATTCATTAATTCAGATTCATTTATTAGTGCAATGCACACACAATAGTGCTCACGTATATATTAAAAACAACACACACATGAGACACATCCTCATGATCTTAGGCTAGTATAATGCGCATAGTTATATACATACATACATATATATATATATATATATATATATATATATATATATATAATTTAAATACATATGTATGTATAGTGAGAGAATTATAAAAAGTATAAATATGTAACAAGTCTTATTTGATTTGGAGATGAGGTATTCACATAGTTAATAATCCTTTATGCTAATTTAATCACGTATATGACTTAATATTCTAAAAAATACATATATAGTTGCAACAAGGTTTCAATAAGCTTACACATCATAATAAACATCTGGACACGCGTATATTATCCAATTAGAACTACTAAAAGTTTTGTGGGGCTAATTCCCTATATATCTTAGAATTTCATACTGCAAGGAAATGCCTTAGTAGGTCAAAACTTAGATATAGGAGGTCAAATTTTTATAAAGATATTCCCAGTACCTGATAACACAATAAATCAACTTGGTTTAATATTATATAGATGTCCAAAGTTACAGATTTCAAAATGGGCTACAATAGATTTTCAGCAGGGTCAGGGGTTGGGTAGGTGGTTAGCCGTTTTTTCTCAAAGTGTTCCAAACTTCACTAAACCTTATAGTTAGGTTAGGGTAGGTATAATTAGGTGAAAACCATCAAAATATGCATGGGTTAATAGGTTTTGGCTGGGTCAAGTGGCTAGCCAATTTTGGCGGCTGCTTGACCAGTGAGTGGGTCTGTGGATTTCGGCTGACTAAGCGGCTAGCCATTTAGAATTATGATTATGATATTGTTCATCTTATGCATGTGTTAATGAATAAGTCACAATAATGTCATGCATGATTTATGTGTGTCTAAAAGAAGGCATGGAGCCAATACTTGATTAGAGAACTCCATGGTAATTCTTTCTCACTAGGCTTTCACAAAAACTTACCCCCCACAAGATTGTTTTGTAGGAAAGGAGGTATGTGATACTTGATGACGAGGAAGATTATTAGATTAGGATATTTGATTGTTATTAGATTAGGGCTTATTTAAATATTTGTTAATGTAATAGTTAACAGGCATTATTCTTAGATTTTATTATAGTTTTTTGTTTGATTCGAATCACGATTATTATTAAAGGATTTTAATATTAATTTTAGATTTGATTTCAATTGATTTAAATTGCTTCCACTATACATGCTATTATTTTTTTGCTTATGATTTGGTATACCATCCTGTGGAAGAAGGGGTGAGAGTCGCGTCTCAAAATTCGAGTGCACCTCGATAAGGGGGCCTGGATTCGGGATATGACAAAGTGGTATCAGAGCCCATGTTATTATTTTAAAGCACTTAGGTCTGTGCAACAAACCCTATGTGTGTGTTGTATGCTGAAGTGATGTATCATAAGTTTTATTTTTTTATTTGTTTTAAATAAAAGAAAAAATATTACTGGATTTTAATTTATTATGAATCAAAGAAAAATGTTACTGGATTTTGATTTTGTTTGTTTGATTTATGTTAAATTCAAAATATAATGAAGAACCGGAAGTGGAATAAGGTATGTAAAATTTCGAGGACGAAATTCTTTAAAGGAGGGTAAATTGTAATACCTTGAAAAATTGCTTTGTTTAAAAGTGTTCGAAATTTAATTGAGTTATTTGCATGAGGACTATGTATAACCAATTGTTTGGGGCTTAATTAATTAGCATTGGTATATTACGCCTTGGGCTTAATTGCAAGGAATTGGGCATAATTGAATTAATAAGTGTTTAAGTAATTAGTTATGGGCTTTGATTAATTAAGTATATTGGTGTAGATATGAAAAATGGTGAGGGAAAATATTCCAAAGATAAATTGACATCTGTCAAGATCGTGACTGCATGAGAGCAAACTCTACTTGATATCCCAGGTGAGACCCATGAGAATTATATAAGCAACAACCCGAACCGGTTCAGAGCAAGTAGAGTTGAAACATGGATATGGGGTAAAGGTAGCGCGCTACCATGATGACCTCAGATACTGTACAAGTCGCGAGGCGCTTGACACATTTACAAGGATTATACATAGCAAAGCTAATATCAATGAATACTACACGGTGGGATGCCAAACCCTCACTGCGTGAATGCCGAATACTCCACGGTGGGATGCTGAACCCCCACGGCGAGAATGTTGAATAATCCACGGTGGGTGAAAAACCCCCATGACGAGAATGCCAAATACTCCATGGTCCATGGTGGGATTACGGACCCCACGGTGGGAATGCCGAATACACCACGGTGGAATGTCGAACCGCCATGGCATAAATGCCGAATACTAACCGGTGGGATGCCGAACCCCCACGGCGGGAATGTCGAATACTCCATGGAGGGATGCCGAACCCCTTGCTGAATACTCCACGATGTGATGCTAAACCCCCATGGTAGCAATGTCGAATACTCCACGGAGAGATACCAAACCCCTACTGTGGGAATGCCGAATACTCCACGGTGGGATGTTGGAACCCCATAGTGGGATTGCCGAATACTCCACGGTGAGATTCCAAATACTCCACGGTGGGATGCTGGAACCCCATAGTGGGAATGCCGAATACTCCACGGTGGGATGCATAACCCCCACGGCGGGAATGCCAAATAGAGGTGCGCCTCACATTCACCAAAGAGATGCGTCTCGGTGAACACGTCAATAAAAACTTACATCTAATGGGAAAGACATCCCTGAACAATGAAATACATTGACACATTGATATGAATTTACATCTAAGAGGAAAGACAACCCTGGACGATGTGAGACGTCAACACGTTGATATGAATTTACATCTAAGGAGAAAGATTCTAAAGACCTGAAAATCCAAATTAAAAAGAACATTAATATCAAGAGTAGAATGATAATTAAACCCTCCATACCTACAATCTAACTTAAGATTACTATTAGAATAATATATAATTAATATTATAAATTATAGTAAAGGAATTAGGGTACAGCATAACTAGAAACAAGGCTAATGAATTGAGCTATAACAACCAAACAAGACCTAACTCTAATGATTAATTAAGCTGGACCTAAGTAAGGCCCATTAAGACTAAAACCCAATTAGAAGTGTAAGGTCTAATTAGATTATTTAATAACTAAAATCCATGCTAAATTAATAAGGTAACTTAACGGCTAAGTGTAAATCAAAATAGGACTCCAGACTTGTAGATAAACACCAACTATCAATCCTAATGCAATTTTAACTCCTAAAACTTGTTAAATAAGACTAACTAATCAAATTAAACATTAGAATACATCAATAATTCGTGGGAACACCTAGGAAGAACAAGAAGAAGATTAAGAGATCAGAAAACTAGAAGAAATCTAGTAGTTCTTCAATTGAAGCAATTCTTCAGCATCTCTTCATTGTGAGTTTTCCTTTAAATCTTGTGTATTTACTTTCCATCTAATGTCATATCGTGGGGAATTCCTTTCTCTTTTGCATGTATACCCCTTCTCCATAATCATACTAATAAACTCCAGAAATATTGCATGAGAATAATAAAATATGTATGGCATGTCAAGATTATCACATAATTGAACCAAGAACCAGAAGTTTAGTAGTATTGTTCGTATCTGTAGTAATTTAACTAATAATTTGACCAAGTAATTATATACGAATCCCTAGGATGATTAGAAGAATTGCCTTGTGAAATCCCAAGGCCTAAATCAACTTTCCCTGCACCTGCAGGTGTAACCGGTGTGCTGGTTAGTCTGCCGGGTGATGAAACCCATTATCTGGGCACATGCAAGCTACTGCCCAGCCTACCAGGGTGATGGTAGCCAGCGGGTAGGGTTGAACAGACCGTACCTGTATACCTTTACCCCACTGGGACCCTATCTAATGCCCCCTTGGCACGGACCAGCAAGCCTAGCCCAACCGGTGTACCAGCACCCTGCCAGTTGAGCCAGGCCAACACACTGCACAATGAGATGACCCAACCGGTGTACCGGAATCCTGCTGGCACCCTACCGGTGGAGCTTTCCCTTCACCATTGCCAGTTGGACATGCCCTACACCCTGCTTCACACTATGACCTACCAGTGTACTGGCCACCTTGCCGGTAGCCTGTCAGTTGGTCACAGTGAACCATTCTCTGTGGTTTATGACCTGGTAACCTCTAATTAACTGACCCAAGATATTTGTGACATTCTAAACAACCTAATGAACCTTTATCACCTTCCAAATGATATGAATTTCCTATAAACTGATATAATTGAATTGTTTATGTGATAGTATGATTGCTGAACTTTGTGAATAGATATATGACCTTGTGATTGATTAATTAACTGTATTAAGACTCTTGTTTATGTAACATCTTAATTCCATAAGACTTATCATATTTAGCTATATTATGTATAATTCTATCATCACCATAGTTGTGCTTCAAACCATATTTTTATGGGTATATTATGTGACTATTAGTAACTTAGTATCATGAGATTGTGCTCATGTTCATGCTGATGCGAATATATGTGCTGTGTTATTATTGTGTTTGAACTGCATTAATAAACGGACCTGAATCAATGTGTTGCATATGAAATCCCGGCTGAGAAGGCTTTTCCTTGAATTTAACCAATTATTATGTATACTGCCTAAGACTCAGGGCAGGTTATACCATTTTCCAGTCCATTGAGAGACTTATCATTTTCGCACAAGGTGAGAGGTATGGAAATCAAAATACTTGTGGTAAGACGAAAGGATTTGGGATAGACCTTGTATGAGGGTCCCAATCTGAATCATAAGAGTGAACCCTTTGGTATTTGGGTTAATCACTTTTCTACTGAGGTTAGTCCTAATTATGGACGCCTTGGATTTTTGCAATGCCCTGACAACAAATAAGTGGGAGAATTGTGCCCCCTTGGTCGAAACCCCTTAAAACTATGATGCACACTTAGAATATCTTACATTGAGAGTGGCCCTGTATGGGGGGAAGGGTTCGAGAAGACATTCTTGCTCAATGTAATTTATTGTTCTAGTGTGGGGATTTGAACCATATGAATACGAGACTTCATGCATATTGCATTATCATGTGGTTGTTGACATTATTGATCTTATCTTGTGTATGATACACAAGATATGGTTTTCATATAGACTTAGGCATATAGCATGATAAAATGTGCAAGATGATGGGTCATATTACTATTGATCTAGTTGTAGAAGCCATCCGGTCGCCGGTGAAGTTCCTTGTCGTTGATGCGGATGTCTCTTACCACATTGTTTTTGGTAAGACCATATCTTCATCGATATAAGGTTGTTCCATCGACATATCATCAATGCCTAAAGGTGAGATGGCATGGCAAGAAAATCAAAGTGAAGGCTACTATTAATCCTTTGGACCAGAACAAGATCCACAATGCGGAAGCTATCTTCTTTGACAAGCTTACGATTGATGGTAAAACTCGGGTAGCTCCTGCTCAAGGGAAGTACTTACCCAAATGGGAAGATTTGGTGGCTGGAAAGGAGAGAGGCGAGTCATCACGCAAGAAGTGGAACAAGAAAGACGAAGTGTGTAAGAGTACAGCAGGAAGATGGAAGCTGTCACCCCCGAATCCCTTGGCACAAAGTCTTATGCGGGCAGCACAGATCTCGAAGTGAGACCTTCGAGTTGCAACCATGGAACGCGGATCGCCAATATCATTCACAAAGAAATAAAAGCAATAATACTACTTTTATTAACATTAACAGAGTGCAGAAGCTAACAAAATAAAATTACATATAATTCCATGGTTTCAGCAGAGCCATGATCCCTAAAAGAAAACAAGGTAACCCAACAAGGACATAATACCATTACATCCAAACTTATTCACGAGAATAATTGTAAGTTCTAACATAATAGAAACAAATAGCTGCAATAGGCCCATATTCCTCATGATCCCACCTCATCTTGGAACCTGGAAACTCGCGTGAGCTTGGAATGCCTAGTAAGTGACATATTTGTCACCAATCCTCATAAAATACCATTCGTAAAAACTAGAGAACAACAAATAGAGAAGTACGATAATGAGAAACTCATGTCATATTTTGATACATGGATACGATGAAGTATGCAATGAGAATGTGTCATTTAGATGTCCTACATGGTATGCTTAGTCAATAGAACACAAATGAGTTATCAGATGTAATGAACCAAGATAATGTCTCATGTTAAGTGACCCTCATGTAGCTTCACAATCACAATCCAATTCGAGACATAGGTCACCAGAAGCAGCCAGATGCCCCCTCTTCGTTCCCGGCACTAACCCATGGTACGAAGGCGACCACTTGCTAATTTATGAGTGTTATTACCCAAGGTCTAGCCAACCTTATAGGACCTCCTATGAATCCTATACATATTTAAATGGGACTTTCAACCCATAGGTCTATAGTCAACCTAAAAGGAACCTCACAAGGATCCTTATTTGCACCTCCCGAGCTCACTTAACATTCCACATTAACCTTGCATGCATGCAATCATTATCTTAGTATTCTAATAATAATTCCCATCAGAAACTATCCACGAGCCTATACACGCGGATAATCTGCCAAAAACCATCATAAGCCTCCTAACCAGTGTACAAACTAAACCAAAACAATAACAAGAGTCCATGGTTCCAAGCACCAAACAAATGGAGTAAAATCCCCAATTCATGGTCTGGTCAGCAGGCTAGTCAGTGGGGCTAGGGTGTGCAATGGAAATTAAAGTTGGTTCCCCGCAGGTGGGTCCAAGCCCATAGACCTTCCTTTGATTCCAATAGACCAAATCCATACTCATTTAGCTCATTTCACCCCTCCAAACCACTTGAGTGTACCATACAAAACCCCTGTTGGCATCCTGGTCGGTGGACTAGTGCTTGCCGATTGTTCCATGTCTATGTTTATTAGTCCTGTCGACAACATGGTCGGTGGACCGGTGCTTGCCGACGGGATACGGGACGATATTGTAATGACCCGAACCATTGGAGAAGGACGACGACAAAACCCGACAATTATTTTTTTTTGATTTTGTTTTGTTGTTGTTCTTAATATTTAACTATTATCATTTATTTTATTTTTCACTTCTATTTATTTAAAGTTCCAATCATCATATACACATGAGGTGAAGTGTACCATAAAGTTTTATATGCTATATATGTATGCTTAGGGTTAAAACATATAAGGTTAGTTAATTAAATGAATATGTGGCAGGATAGTAAATAAACTAGTGGCACAGTGGTAAATAAGGGATGGCAG
>JAUPMG010050022.1:0-13935 GCA_031762675.1 Pachysandra terminalis | reverse complement strand
TGGGTGAACCTAATCCTAATCTCAACCCTATGGTTGAAAATCCCTACAGTCCATGTTGTTGTCCAGGTAGGTTCAGACATGTTGAGGTGAAAATTGTGACCCCTAGTTTCGCGCTAGTGGAAAACAGAAGTTTGACTTTCATGTGGTCAGCCTTGCTGAAGTTGTCCAGGACAGTGTAGCATAATGCGCCTTAGGTTTATTGGATAGGCAAAGGAATGGTAAGGGAGCGAATTTTGCAAACCTAACCCACACTTTAGGAGTCCATCTATGCCAAACCCAATCCTAATCCAATCAGATGGAGAAAATTCGACTATAACATATTTTATAAATAAAATACAGTTTCTCAAGCAAAATTATAAATTTTTTAACATATTTGCTTATAAAATATGTATTTTTATATGTAACATTTATGATTAACATGTAATTGAACAGACAGGGAGTGTCAGGGTTTCATTATGCCTAATTCGTCAGGAACCAAATCTTGACTAATCAAAACCCGATACAACATTGCCATCCCTAGATAGGCTTTTGTAATATCCAATCATCTCTGAAGCTTGAATGTAAGTGGTTCTATTTCTTGGATCAAATTTAAGACAAAATGTTACAAATACTTATATTATGGTTTCAAGTTAATTGTCAACCAGAATTTACCTACTATCTCACTAAACTTCTTTCATTCAGATCAATAAACCCTTGAATTTATAGTATATCACAGACCATTCTTTCATGTGTATATGCATAAAAATAGATTTGTTTTCTGCTGTATCTTCAGACAAAATATAAGCTGTATGGATCTGCAATTGCGAACACTTTTCATAAACGTTTTCAGTTGATTCTCTCACAGGTGGAGATTTCCTGTCACGGTCAGCCAGTAGTCCCCTCGTTGCAACTGCATAACTTAGTTGACTTGTGGTTACAAACTGCGTCAACCTCACAGAGAGTAGCGGTATCTGTAGGCACCTCAGCCAAGGACTTTGTCATGGTTCTGGCCTATGCTCGAAAGGGTCAGACCCGTTAGGAAACCTCTCTTCTTCTTCAACATCTTCGATAATCTCTCTATTTGGATCTGAATGGCAATCTCAATCCAGGTCATCTTGTTCGAGATGTAACTTCCAACAGGCATGCACTTTCTAAGTAAAATTTTCAAGTTTATTCTTGTGATTGTGTACCCACAAGCTCTACATCCAATACACATAACATGTGGTGAGGTTTGATGTATGTGTGTGCGCCAGAATGTGAGCATAGTAGCATACCCTCTTCGGTTCTTTCACTCAACTTGCTTGTAATCAATTTGAACTGTGATTTTACCAAAAATAGTAATTTATTACTTGCTTTGATGCATCAATTATGCAGAATGACTAATAAACTACATTTTCACCTTCTTTGAATCTTATTTTTCAGCATTTTAATGTAATGATCTCCTTGATTTTTTTATCTTTTTGCTTCATTGGAGTGGGCCCGCAGTCGGGTTGGCGGGACATGTTTGGACTTAGGTCTTACCAATGGGTTGGTTGTGGGTCAACCCGTAAAGAAATGGGCTGGTTTTGGGCCCGGCTTTGGAGGTTATTCGGCCCATAATCAGCTTAGTAAGCTTAGTAAGATGAGTTTGGATTGGATTTGTTGTTTTCACATCAAAAGTTTTCTTGGTTTCCCAAAGCTGCGAGAAAGAACCGAGAAAATAAATGGTCCATAGTCATTTAATAAAACTAAGAACTCAAATGGTAGATTTTGTTTCTATGAATTCAATAGTATCGGTGTTTCAATAAAGCACTTCATTTAAAATTGTTTTTGATAAGCATTTATCAAAATGCTTTAACTTATGGTTAAAAAGCAATTTCTAGGCCTAAAATTCATATCTAGTGTCGTCAAACATCCCCCCAATGATCAAACTGTTATAATCATATGGGCCATTTGAGATTGATATGAGGCAAACCAGGAAGGTGCAACTTGTCCTAGCGGTAAAGCCTTGGGTTGGCGTACCCAAGGCTTGGGATTGATTCTTCCCGCCTTCATAATTGCTCTTAAAAAAGGAGGGTCCTCCCTTGTCTCCTCTATGGGGGAGTGGTCTTGCGACCAACCAACCAGTGCTTCCAACCCAAAAAAATAAAGAGTTAAAGGCAAACTAGAAAGTGCCATTTGAGGACGGTGGTAAAAGAGTTAATAGGCAAACAGAAAGTGCCATTTGGGGACGGTGGTAAAGTCTTGCGGCGCTATCTCCAAGACTTGAGTTCAAAACCCACCTTCATTAATGAAAATAAAGAGAGCATGTTTGATGGTTTGCCTCCCGTCGAGACATTAATGTCTCTGTATCAGGCTTGCTGGTGTCAATTGGCAATCGCACTAGCTTAGGAATGTAAGTAGATGGGTGTGTACTGGTGGTAATGATCATAGTAGGCAGGACCTTGGATGATGTACCAGTGTCTATAGGGATGTACATGTGGGCCGTGTACCAACCCGGCATGAATTTTTTCACGCCGACTGTGTGCTTTGTGCCGTGTTGGAATTAATTTTCTGCCCCCAATCCTAGCACAAGACACGATTATTGTTGTGTTGGACCGTGCCATGTTAGGTCGGGTTTCATACTTCACTTTCAATTTGGCTAAAAATTGAATCGGGGCGCATGCCTAATCGTGCCTGGGCCGTACCGTACTATGCCGTGGGCCATGACCCCCAGACCCGACACGGCATGATAAAACCTATCGTGCCGTGTAGTGCCTGGCAAGACCCAAATCGTGTCGGGCCGGACCGGAACGAGCGGCCCAGCTCGTTTGTACATCCCTAACGTCTACAGTATACCTTACGAGCGACCACTGAAGACATCTCTTTTCATGCGGAGGGATCTAATCTAACGTACGCCTGGAGGGTTCGCTTTACTAGCCTGTGGAACCAAAGGTCTTTAATTGCTGAAATCAAGACAATTAAGCCCTCGCAGAAGAAAAGATAGAGGGATTGCTGACTGAAGTTGCCTCTCTCTTCCTCTCTGAGTCAAGGATGCAGCAGGTTGAAACCTTAAAACCCTAATTTTTCATCTCGGCACGTTATTTATATATTTATTTGTTTATTTTTAATTTCGTTTTACGGGAAGCTGAACTTTCTTGAATCAATTAAAGGGTGGAGGATCGGAGACGGAAGTGACATGGGAGGATCAGCAGAACATTAACAAATTTGGAAGATTAAACAACAGGTTTCATGAGCTTGAAGACGATATCAGGATCGCTAAGGTACCTTCTCTTGTTAGTCTTTGAATTTTTATTCTATTTTATTTATTATTATTTTTTGCGCTCTTAGTCTCATGGGTTTATTTTATGTTTGATAATGTGAACTGGGTATTGAAAAATCAGAGGAACCCATCTATAGTTTCTCTTAATCTGATATATGCATGCTTTACTTGTCTACGATTTGACTGTATTTGTATTAGGTTGAGGAAATTTCTAATGGAATACACTTTAGATGCTTCTGGTTGTTGAGAGTAAGCAGAGAAAGTGAAAGATTAGGATATTTTTGCTGATGAAATATGATTAGAAGTTGAGCATTTGATGCTCAATTTGAATTTGATTTCTATGGTGAGACTTCCATGTTTGGGGTTCCCACTCTGTGGAGGCAAACAATGTACTTTTCTGGCTGTTTTTATAGATCTATTTACTTGGCTTTTAATCCACTAGATGAATGGGTGAGTGGGGGTGTGCTAGGACCAATGCAACCCACAGTCACTTTTTGTTGTGAGAATGTGAGATGGATGTGTGGGAAGACTAGGAAAGATAACGTGAGAAATGAACATATTCGATATTGTTTGGGTGTGGCTTAATTAGAAGATAAGATAGAGGAAGTAGGTTAAGATGATTTGGGCATGTAAAGAGAAGACCTAAGGAAGTAGCTGTGAGAAGGTATAAGAGAGAAATCATTGAAGGTGATTCTAAGAGGGGAGAGGAAGACCCAAAAGAACTTGAATGGAATCAATCAAAAAGTATTTGCATGCACGTAATTTGACTGAATATATGATTTTTGACAGATTGGGGAGGAACGGGATTCTTATTGCCGACCACAACTAGTTGGGATAAGACGTATAATGATGATGCCGATGAGTCATTTTTTCACTAACTGAAACTCTTGTGTTGACTAGTGATGAGTTTTGTTTGTCACTGGCAAACAAAGTAATCATGGTGGGTCATCTTTGACATTTTTGAGTTGTCTCCCTAATCAGCCAGGTTCTCTATGTGATTAGTGGTTCTTTGGTGTACTTGCTTTTGACTGCTTATTATATCGTTCAAGTATATGTTGTCTCCCCTACAAGAAATGTTTACTTTTTAGCATAATAGTTCAGTTATCTGAGGGAAGCATCTCTATATATTGGGTCTTTGGTAACTTAAAAAAAATGTTAATCCTTCTATCTCTTTGTGGTTCCTTTGTCAATGCCTACTCCATATCAATTTTCTGGTACACCTGTTCAGGTTAGCAAAGAAATGGATGTGAATTATATATTATCTTTAAATTCGTTATGGACACTTTCATCCTTTTGGGAAGGATCTAATTTGAGGATTATCCAAATGATTGCAAAACTCTAGCTAAAGTCAACTTGGCTCTTGTTTGTGGCCTTTCTTCTCTCCGGGGTAGCTAGATTAGTCGCAATAGTCCTTATTAGTAAACTACAGCCTCGTTGTTAATTGACTCACCCCCACACCACAGGCTCGAGAACTAGTGCGGGAGGCATACTTTTTCTTGAGGCGATTCTTTTCTCGCATATCTCCACTCTGGGATCATTTTTATCTTCACAAAAGTTGCATTGTATTAGGTTTTGACAAGGAAATAAGGAACAAGGCTTTTGTTTTGTAAATTTTTCTTGGAGTAATTATCAGATTTCCAAGTGCACCTTGTTTATCTTAATGAAATGAAAATGCATTTGTAATTGGTCTTTATTTATTTTCATTATATCAGTTTTGTTTTGTAAAAACTGCTTCTAGAGTGTTATGCGATCGACATGTTCTACTCAAAATTAAACGAAATTTTTTTATAGGAGAACCATTAGGCCTACTATGTTGTATGGATCAGAATATTGGGTAACAATGAAGCAACATATGCATAGGATAAACATTGTTGAGATGAGAATGTTGAGATGGGTGTGTGGGAAGACTAGGAAAGATAAGATGAGGAACAAGCATATTCGAGGTTGTTTGGGTGTTGCTTACTAGGAGATAAGATAAAGGAAACTCGGTTAACATTGCTTGGGCATATAAAATGAAGACCTAGGGAAGTAGTTGTGATAATGTGTGAGAGAGAAATCATTAAAGGTTCTAAGAGGGGGGAGATGAAAACCCGAAAGAACAAGGATGGAGTCAATCAAAAAGATTTGCATACTCGTAATTTGACTAAAGATATGGTTTTTGACAAATTGGGATGGAGGAACATGATTCTTGTTGCCGACCCCAACTAGTTGAGATGAGGCATATGATGATGATGATGAGGGAAACCAATAATTGATCATTCTATTTTATAATTATGTGTATAAAAAGGTCAAATGTTTTGAAACTGGTCAGAAGGTAAACTGAACCAAACATATTGGTTGGATAAACCTGGTTGGACAAACCTGGTTGGACTACCAGTTTTTGCTTTAGTCAATCTTCATTATGAATGGAATTTTGCCTTATTTTTCCTTTTCGCGCTTAGGGTTTGAAATTAATGTGTGACATGTGTACATTATGCAGATTATTAGTTGTCTGGCACTTGGTAGTTATTTTTAATAATGTTAAGGTTGCTAAGCATGAATGGATCATGGATTTATTGTTTGTGTCATTCTCGTGTTATACATTAGATGGTGTAAAGGTTTATGGGATCTTGGATTTGGAGAAACAGGTCTTGATACTCATGGGGTGCTTGAGCACTGGGTGTTCTTGAAGGTTTCTTGTTTAATAAGGTCTTGGTGGGTGTTTGGGAGGGCCAAAGTGGTGTATGGTAGGTTTGTCCATATGGGGTGTTTGGTGGTTTGCTCTTGGTTTTAATGTGTTTCCTATTTATTCTATATATTTGTTTTCTTCTTTTCTTGTTTCTCAATTTTGTTCCTCTATTGGGGTGGTTGTGGTTGAGGAGTATTTGAGCGTATAAATACCTGGTTTAGCAGTGAATGAGAGCAACGTAGGAAGATAATTAAGAAGATAAATGGGCTCCAATTCAATTAACTGTATGCGCTACCTTCAATAAACCATACTAAAGCTTCTGTACTAACAAGATTACCACCACTACCACCAAAAGGTGGATCTGAAAGAAGAAGAAAAAGGCCTCTTTTGAAGCAAAAGCCACGTTATCTGGTGATCCTGCAAATGTTTTTGGTGAAAGTCACCTAAATTCTAAATGAACCAATGAAATAAAAAAGTTGGGAAGGGTTCTTTTAGTCCCATTACTCTATCCTATACCTAAGTTTCCATTTTTGTTAGGTGGTCCATTCCTACATACCAATGTATGAGCAGACAAAGTGAGATTTGAACTTATGACTAATAGTGTGGATTTTCCTACTTGTGAGAAAATTTCCTACTTCTTTGGAAATATGAGGGCATTTGCTTGCATCATGTTAATGTACCATAGTTGATCTTCCTTAGTCTACTGTAGAGTTCGACCACCAATTGTGCCAAGATTATGTGGTATCGTAATCTTTGTGGACTTTTTACTTCCTATCTTTTATTACTATGGGTCTTTATCGCTGTCATGAAAGCTCTAAATTCTTTTTCTTTGAGCGAATGAGATGGGACCACATTATTTATGTCAACCGATGTTACTGAATTGTGTATGTATATCCATGTTCATTCTATGATCTTGAGATTCCTTGGTCTGCTTCTTTATTATTATTATTATTTAATGCTCTCTTTTGCAGGAAACAAATGAGAACTTGGAGGACGCGAGCAATGAGTTGATCCTAACGGATGAGGAAGTGCTGCGTTTTCAGATCGGTGAGGTTTTTGCTCATATGCCAAAAGAAGAAGTAGAGAACAGGATAGAGCAGATGAAAGAGGAAACTAGTAAGACCTTGGAGAAACTAGAAGAAGAGAAGGATTCTGTTCTTGCACAGATGGCCGAGTTAAAGAAGATTTTGTATGCGAAATTCAAAGACTCAATCAATTTGGAAGAGGAATAGTTATGCATTGTGATCTCTCTCCAAGTTTTGCATGCTATTATTGATCATCTTGATGACAGCCTAATTTTCTTTTATGTGTTGAATATTCATTTTGGGTAATGATCTCTATATCTTTCTTATCGATGGCTTGCTTAGAAGTAGCAATGTGTTGCAGTCGGTTTGCAAGTTGGAAGGTTGTATTGGTTTGTGCAATTACGTTCATGTATTTCAATAGTAATCCCTTTGACACTGTTTATAGAGAGTTCAGTGCCCCCCGCCCTTCTTTTATAGGAGGTTTGCTTTATTTCTTTAATATTTTTTATATTTGCAGGAAGGCAAATTCAAGGTAAATAGTTATGGTGTTTGGGAAATTTGAATGTTTTAGATCAGACCTCATTCACCTGTTAATCTGGTATCGTCTAACCAGCTGCTAGTGTACACCCTTTATTTCTACAAGGAAAAGATAAAAGAACAAGCGTGTCAATGTCAGTCAGCAATGTTTATTACTGGAGCTCCATTAAATGACAAGAACAGTTACATTTAGAACTATATATATATCGATGAATACCTAGAGCTTTATTTGTAGGACAAGTACATGAGACAATCACTTCAATTACGATATTTGTGATTGTTGGAGTTTTTTTTATAAAGTTAGTACTAAAGTTATTCTAATATATTATCTAAGTATTTCAATGGCTCTGAACTTATACCAAAGAATTTACCCACAACTTTCAACAGTTTATACATAACATTATTCGAAAATTATGATTATTATAAAAAATTAAAAAAAAAAAATTGACTTTTGGCATGTTTACAAAAGGTACGAAGGAAAAAGGAATAAGAAACGGGATCTGGGAAGTATTATTGTAAAACCTTGAAAAGGTTTTTTGATTTGCTGGAGAGGATGCGATATGACTTCTTTTTTTTGGGTCAAATGGATACATAGGCTGCGTTTGCCCCGGCTTGTGCTTATGGATAAGCACTTATTGGATAAGATGCTCAATAGGAGCACTTATCTACAGCAACAATAAACTGTTTATTTGAAGAAAATAGAGTTTGGTAAATACATTTATTTAAGTGCTTATGAAAGTTTAGGGGTAAAATAAATCCTATAAAAATATTATTAAAGTTTAGAAATAACATTTATTTAAGTGCTTATGAAAGTTTGAGGGAAAATAAATAATTTAAAAATATTACTAAAGTTGTGAAATAGCTTAACGGATAAGAGCTTGGGAGAAGCTGATGCTTGATAGGTAGCCTTCCTCTGGTGCTTATGGGTAAACACTTACCCATAAGTGCTAACGAACACGTATTTAATTTTAAAAAGTGCTTATATAAGCTATAAACTGCTGCAATAAGTAATGTTAAAAGTCCCACTTCGAGTTCCTCCCTGATACCATGTTTATTAGTTAATGAAGCGGCAATTGTTAGCATTAGGGGTAAGCAACTTGTGTCTGTTAAACCCGAAACCAAACAGACTTCGATTCGGCTTTGGTTTTGAAATTATAAAACCGAATTAGACTAGTGTGGTTTGGGGTTGAAGCCTTGGTTACACCGAACCAAACCAAAATCCATTATAATATATATATATATATATATATATATAATTCTAAAATATATTATATTAAACCGACCTAACCCTACAGAAAAACGAACCGAAACTACAATTTGGGTTAAGTTGGTTAGAGTTTTGGATTTCCTATTTCAGTTTGGTTTTCGGGTTGCGAAGTTCGGTTTTCAATTCGGTTGGTTTTGGGTTAACCTTCACCAATGTCTGTTTGGTCTTGAATTGACGTTAATCCGAACCAAACCGAACCCAGCAGCACCCTTAGCTGAGCACCCTTAGCTGACACTTACAAGATATATACCACTTTCTTCTTCTGCCTTCATGTCGAGACTTTAGTTGAAGGTATTGTTACTGGATGTAATATTAGTTAGTTTGGAAGCAAGTAGGGAATCTGAGAATGAAAAATGGGGCGGCGTGCCTTTCAGTTTCAGCTGACTAAACTCGACTTCATCAGAATCCTGTGGCTTTACTTATTTAGACACGTACGTACCTTCATGTTCTAACACGAGGCAATCAGATCAGGTATGCTCTAGTTCCTATAATCTGAATTCGAAATCAGTAAAGAAATATGAGTGCACATCAAGTAATTCAACACAAGTAAATAAATTGGTCATAGTTTCGTCACAATTTCATTGATATATGAATTATGCACAACAACAAATGAAGAAATTGTGCAAAACAAAATGGGGAGACTGGGTGATCACACACTCCAATCCAATCAAACTACTTTTATTATGCAAACCATATGTTATGATATCATCATCTGTCTAAAGAACAAAATATGGTCAATTTAGCACATCTCTCTTAGAGAAACCAAATTAAGACAAATGTGCCAAATGGAGTCAATACGATCTGAATACGCCGACGATTTTAACTGCAGACAACCAAGAGTCACCAACTCATGATACTAAACATGACAATAGTAGCTAGGTCAATGAGCACTAGTTGTCTTGAGTTAATCATGATCAAAGATCACAATGGAATATCTAAAAAATTGAAATACAAGACACTAGAATCTGGCTAGATGTGTTCATGCCAATCAACAGTGGGAGGGACCTCTAACATGCTTTAGCTTGCATGGCTCCTATGTTCTTCACTGTTAGTGATTCAATCCCAATCTGTTGTATTGTAAGTGAAGATAAACTGATTTATTGATAATTCAAAGTTGATTACAAAGAGACCCCCATTCGGAATTTAAATACAAAGAGACAGAGAGATAATAATATAAACTAAATCAACCTAATCCAATTCTGATAAGATTTTAAAACCAAACCCATATCTTCCAAATTAATACAAAACAACTTTCTTATAGGTGAGATAAACACGATAATGTGTATCTCCCATGTACCAAACCTCTATGTGCTTTCCCTTGATATGTCTTTATAGTAAGGTGCATAGTTTTTCATCTTTGACTCTTCTGTCAAGAGCAAAGCAATGTCCAAAGAGTGCCTAAAAAATGTGGACAAAGCATGTTTAAAAAATAAATAACCTATCTAAGGCACCAAACACACATATTACCTAAGATGTTATTACACCGTGCCCCATTGGGAATTCGGCTATGGAAGTAGTGGATTGCTTTAATTCCTGTTTTTTATCCCTTTAGTACGCAGAACTATCCTGCCTACTATATCACCTTGTGACTGGTATTCTTTATGCATTTCACATATCCCTCATCCCTAAATATCTATCATTCCTGATGTATGAACATTACACCTCGCAAAATCAACTATAAAGAAGGCTTGCTAAGAGAATTTTGTGAATAGGATGATAAAAACTATTGTTATCCAAAAAAACATTTGCAGTAGCATGCTTATTGCAAACAAAGACATACAATACTGAAGGAAACAAATCTTAGCATGTAAATCAGAATTAAGACGAGCCTATATTGCATGATTTGCATCGATGGAATTATTGGGTAAAACGGTACTCGAGTTGTAAGCCAATTAACTTGAGTTATTAGGCGATAAAAAGAAGAAAAAAAAAAAAAACGTCATAGTAGCCACCCATTTATCTTTCCCATGGCTTCCGCATCTCTCCTGTTTACTAACAAAAGATGGACTACTTTAATTAGGACAATTCAGAAAGTGAAAGGACAATCAATGAACCACCTTAATGCATACCAAGAAAACTAGGATAATAGATCAAAGTAGATAAGGAAGATGTTCTAACTTCGGACTGATTTGAAGTAAGCAAATGTACATACAAGTAATCAATGTAGCTTGGTCACACTTGCTTTAGATTCCTAATGCTTACATGCACGAATTTCACCAGTAGTTATTAACTGATAAAATGGTAATTACGTAGAACAACAATGATGAAGATAACTATCACCTTTAGCATCAAACAGAACATGTCAAATGAAGTCAAATACTGATCCATAATTCCAAAAAAAAAAATTAAATAAATAAATAACCATTCACTTTTTATTATATTGATCACACTTCAATCGATGTAGTTCTATCGCAAACAAGATGTACAACCCATTTCCATGAAGAGTAAACAAATTATCCACTTCCAGCATTTACAAATATATTTAAAATGGGGTTAGAGAGACCACATTAAAACCAAATTAAGAATAAACATTTCACTCAAAAAGAAAAAGTACAATATGATCTGATCAGCTTTACTGTAAAGCTAGCAGAAAAAAGTTTCCACTTATGTGAACTTTCGTCAGTACAGAAACACAACAAATGAAGAATAGAATCTCACCTCTTCGAACCCAAACCAGTAACAGCGGCATCCAACAACAACCCAGAAAGAATTGATCATCGGATTCAAACACGACCATATCTTGGACTACCAACAACTGATAGCAATCCTCCCTCAGCTGCATCCTGCTCGTTGATGTACAGCTCTTCGGTAACCGTAAAAGCGGCATGTAAGCAAACTAACACAGCCCCAATTATAATCGAAACTAGAACATTCAACCACACATGAGTAAATACCAGAGCAACTATAGTAACAATGCTGAGCAGAAGTAGAACAACACGATCATCTATCGTTCGATTAAACACCACCAATGGTTCATCACGGAAGAGATAAAGAAAGAACCAACCAACAAACACGATCAAGAACACGATCATCGATACTGGATGCCATAAAAGACTCAAGAAGAGTATAAACAACACGATCATAGCGTAATTAACACGAAAATAACCGAGATTTCGCTTGATACGAACCATGGCTTCACCAAAGCTGTACGGTCGACCAAACATAGATGGATCCGCGAGTTGTCTCCATGGCCGGCGTGTCGAGATGATGGATTTCCCTCTTTCTTTGGCACGAGAGAAGAATTCAATCCCGGAGGTTGAAGTCGAAGACGGTACCGTCGTCGTCGTCGTCGTCGTCGTCGTCGTCGGGACAGTGCCGTAACCAGTCGGTGCCGTCTTCGGCATTTCAGAAGAAATCTTGAAGATAGCAGATAGCTTCTCTGGTGCCGATCAGGATCTATAAATGGCGGAAGAAAAAAAGAACAGAGAACTGATATTTGCTCTAAATGGAAAAACCCTAAAAGAAAACAGAGAAAACCCTAACCGTAAACATAAATCAATCCTTTCAGGTTAAACAATGAGGAAATGCTCGAAAACGAAAACATTGATTTTGACTTGTAGAAATTTTGCTCTCTCTTTGGTTCGTTTTAGTTTTCAGAATCAAATAATGAAATAATAACCTTTACTTTGTGTTTAATTGCAGGCGTACCCTAACTGCCAGTGCCGGGACCCATTATCCACTACCAAGATTCTTCCCGACGACACGTGTTAACTTTTTCGTTTTAACTGTCAGGTGGACATTTGGCATCTGTTGATTGATCAAAATATGGGTGATGAGCATCGTTTCGTTCTTCGAGGTGTAGTGCACTTACCATTCTCCTCCACCAGTCAAATTCCCCTTCCACAACTCAGCCGTTTGATTTCACAGTAATCTCTTCAAAGCTGTAAAAATGTTAAAACAATCTTGGTTAGATTTCTTTAAAAAAAGGAAAGAAATACAAATCAATTATTTTTTATTTTGATAATACAGATTTTTTTCTTTTTATTTAACCATATTTTAGTGACATGAGATCAAGTTTTTTTTTGTTTTGTTTTGTTTTTTTTTTTTTAAATCATAGGCAAGCATTGGTGTTGTATTAGTACAACCCTTTTGTTTTAAGGTGTTCATAGTTATTTGAACCTTATGCAGGACCCGGGTTCCATAAGCCCCCGGCTCTCCTGTAACGTTGTAAATCCCAACTCTCTTGTATAGTTTGGAGCAATTTGAATTCAGGTTGGTGGCGTTCAACATGACAATCGATTCGTCTCAACGTGCCCTTTGCGAGGTGTTACAGCATACTCAAATTTTATAAAAAAAAAAAAAACTGACTTCATTATTAGTGGTCCTTACAAAAAAAAAAAAAAAAAAAAACTATTTCAAAAAATATATATATACATATAGTAAGGTCAAATTAAGGATGGGTAAGAAAAATTAATTAATTAAAGGCCTGTACACATAAATTTTATTAATTGAAAATCAACAAACAAGATATGTTGAACAAAATTAACTTTATTGATTTAAAATGTGAGATTACAATCTCTATGGATTTTCTTTATACAAAAGAAAATGCCATATGATTCTTCTCTTCGGGTTCCTCGATTTAAGGGCTCAAAATATCGTATTCTTAAATTGAGATTCTTCTTGATGAAAATTGGTAGATTTCACGGACTGAATCATGGGGATTTATTGCGTAGTCTTCGGCTTGATCTTCGAGCTTGTAGACTTATAGAAGATGTAGACCAAAAGCTTCGACTTTGATATAAATTTCTAGACTTTTGAGCGTGTTCAGAGATTTGAAAGCTTTATCTTCGGGCTTGAATGCTTTTATTTTGAGACTTCAAGTCTTCAAATCTTCAAGGCAGTGGACCAACTGGGCTTCAAAGCTTCTTCTTTTGATCCTTGAATTTTATGATTTTCTAATCCCTTGAATAGGAGAGGATTACCCCTATTTATAGATTTTGAGAGAACAATCATCATTGAATTAGAGATAATTACAATTTAATTAGGGATTATCTGCATGTGGGAGGGTAGAATTCTACTTGTTATCAACCACTTTAGGATATTAACCAATATAAGATAATTCTTTATTAAAGAATTATCTAAAATTTGATTGGATAGCTTTTAGATAATTCTTTTGAGAATTATCTAGATTTTTTCTATTTTTTTAGGATAATTCATATTTGATGAGAATTATTATAATTTTAATTTAATAATTTTCCATAGGTCCCATTTGAACTAA
>JAUPMG010050001.1:0-13936 GCA_031762675.1 Pachysandra terminalis | reverse complement strand
TGAAGATTCCTACAAGATCCTAGCCACATGTTATAACTTAAGAAGTTATGATTGTGTGTGATGCACCTAGTTTCCTAAAGTACAACCCACCAATCACAAGAAGTCAAAGTCAAAGATGACAGCTATTTACTAAAATTTTAAATTATCCCTAATCTTTCACTACTTAGACATTAACCCTATTATTTTTGTTTGGGCTATTACACATGAATTGTTTAAATCAGCCGAAAATGTCAAAAGCCACAAAATACTTAGAAACCAAGAGCCTTCCTTTCATGTATCTTTTTCCTTCGAACATACAATAAAAATGGATGCACATGAAAGCTTGACACAAACTGTAGGTAAATGAGTCAACAAAATGGTCTGGTAAGCCTAAGCATACAATAGATGGAAATCATTGGCCATAGGCAGAGCAAGGTTATTAAAATTGTATGAACCGAATAATATTTGTTTATGTTCAAATTGTACGATTTAAACACGTCAATACTACAACATTTAAAAAAAAAAAAAAAAAAAGTCAGCGAAGAGAACAGTGTACACTAATTGTGTTTCAGATCAAATGGATGAAAAAGAGTTGTGCTGAAACTGGGCTGTTTTACAAATTGTCAGTAGATCAAGGTTTGCAAGCTCAAATACTAGCATGACAGTTAGGGCTGGCAATTTGTCAGGCTGGGCATAACATAAGGTATAAGAGACCTTACACATGCCGAAGCTCAAGCCCAACCCTAAAATAATATTCAAAGCCCAAGTTCGGCTCCGTTAAGATCAATTCTTGCAAAAAAAAAAATCTATTTATTAGTGAAAAAATCTTGTAATCTTCATATTCATCTAAACTTGCTACCTGTTTTTCAACATCCCCGTCAAAAACACACAAAACAAAAGTCACAATATAAAATCAATTAGGAATACGATGAAATAATCTTAAATATGCATCAAACCATTCAACCCGTAATTTCATACATGCACAGAAATTGAAACCAGGCTGAGCTGAAACATGCCTAAACCAAGCCCTCCCCTAAACATTCCAGGCTTTACAAAACTGAGGATGGGCCAACCCAACTGGCCTCAGCCCAGTTTAAAACTGAGCAAGCACATTGGGCCGAGCATGTCGGGCCTCAAATTGCCACCCCTAATTACTATTAACAGTTTGTAGGAGTTAAGAACTTCAGGTCAGAAAAAATTAATATACATTACAAGGGTATTTTATTTTAGGAAGTGAAAAGTGTGAAAACACTTAAAGAGTTGGTACTTTCATTAGTATTCTAGCCATAGAGATAATACTCTGAGAAGGTTAAATACATACCAAAAAACAGCGTTCATTTAATTCACCTTCTAAAAGAAATCTCAAGATGTTAAACAAAAATCCTAATTCAACTAAAATCACTACGAGTCTTAGATCCGATTAAAAAATTATGAAACAATCCTACATGGGCTTTACAATTCTTAGTTAGGTTCATGGTTCAACAACCTTTCGCAGGACATCTTTTTCATAATCAATTCACGTGTAAAGCCACCTACTCTCTAGCATTTAGAGATATGTGACACTACAAAACATAGTCTAGGTTGCCATCAGTGTTTTAAATATCGATTTCACTAGACTCTTAGCCACCAGGACTCGGGGGAAATTTCGCCAAAAATTCAGGAGATATTTTCGTTTTGGCAGAATATTTCGCCATATGAAGAGAAATAGGGGGGAAAATAGGAAAATTTTGGAATTTTTTGATGAAATTTCAGGGATTACTTAAACATTTATAAAAGCACCCGAACAACTCAAAATATAACAATAAATAGCTATGCATAGTGATGAACAAACATCAAGGAATCTAAGTAACATACGAGTAGCCAGCCTGTCAATATAAAATGTGAAGTACCATCCATACACAAAGTCAAAAAACAAAATACAACTAAATGTCATAAACACAACATTGAAACAACTAAAAATCCAATACCCAAGTACATAAATAGCTTTGCAAGTATCACATCTACTTCACATATAATATTTTCAAATCATTTCACTAAGTTTTAAGGGAAGACAATCGATAAATACACGTTTCTGACTTCATTCGGCTTTAAATAATAACAACTCCCTTAAACTATGCAAATGCATGTTGATGCATCAAATAGATGCATCAACATGCATGTCCAACTTAATAGAACTAGACTTATGCAAAAAGTTTAAAACAAGAAAGTATGAGATGTTAGACATACCTTACAAATCTTCAAAAATGGTGCATTAATCATCTACTTCCCTTGTCACTCTTATTAGATTTGTATCAAGGGGGATTTAGAATTGATCTTCTAAATCAAATCTTGAAGAAACTCAACAAAAAAAGGGCTTAGAATGGAAGAGATAGGGTTTCGGTAGAAATTGGGAAAATTTCTCCAATGTCGACCATATCCCTCTTTTATAAAGTACACAATCTCAATTTTCCCCTGAAATTGGGGAGAAATTGAAACATCGGGAGATATTTCACCCGAAATCTCACCAATTTGTCCAAAAAAGAGATATTACTTTGAGATATTATCTCCAAGGGGGATAACGAAATTTCGGCGAAGCTAAATTTTGCCAAAATTTAAAACACTGGTTGCCATGTATTCTTGGTTGTTGGGCAAGCAGCATTACACCTGGTAATGAAACCAGTACAGTTACATAAATGATACTCATGTTAGTTGCTTTGTCCAAGTCTGACATCTATTACATAAACCACTATGCTTGACGCCATTATTTTATTTTTTTTGATCAATAACAAAGATTAGTATTAAAGATTAATCTTTAAAATTTTATTTTTCTGATCTGTTCAATAATGGCCATTATGTAATGATCAATTGCACAAATTTTAATCAAGGGTTGTAAAACACATCAGGTCTGCCATGCATCCAATAGTTTCTCTTATGGCAGAAAGAATATCACACTTGTGCTATTAAACATATCAGAAAAATAGTAAATGATTAAACAATTAAGATAAATGAAATTTTAATGACTTTTTTTTTATCGGTAAAAGAGAGTATATGTATATTAATATGAAAGAGTAAGGTATGTAGATACAAAAAGCCCACCCCCGCCCCACATATATAGTACACAAAGTGTATACAATAGGAGAGAGTAGGGGCAAGGAAAAAGGAAAAGAGCAATAACCCAAAGGACCACCATAAGACCTTCCCAAAAAAACCAAAGAAGAGCACAGCCTCAAGGTAGTTTCCAATCTAGCTTAAAAGAACTAAAAGGGGCAGAACAAGGCTCCGGACTTCTACTAAGCCAAAAGAAGAGGAGAGAAATCATCAGGGAAGAAAAAGAAGCCAACTCCAGCTCCTTGATTCACTAAGCTCGAGCTTTTATGCACTCGAGTTGTGGGCTGTCAGCCCCTTTTTGCAAAATGCCCTGCCTTGCTTTGTTGACTCAAAAACGAGAAACAAGGAATTGAATGGCCCAAGGCTCAAATGCATGTAAACTCAAGATCTTTGAATCACAATGGAAACTTAAGGCAGTTTCCAGAGGCTTTCAAAGGGAAAAATCACTTTATTATTTACTTAATAGAAATGTAAGTTATCTTCACTATCGACTTGAAAAAAACAAATATCTACAGAAACAAATCCAAAGACTTAATATGCTTCAAAGAATTACATCGGTAATTCTAAGCAATCAGAGTTCTAATCCTACGTAATTTAACTACGCTCTATAAAGTAGCACACTCGGTGATCAATATGTACCCTTGTAAGGATTACTTTAGTAATTTCGTGTACCATATATGGTTAATTTAATAATTATAAGGCAGCTTATATAAGTGCCAAGCCTGATTAGTCAACTCTCTATAGTGGTGTGGTTCATAAACTACATAAAATTTGAAGTCGTGCAATTAAAGCATAGGATACACATAGCCAATGATTACAATAACAGATACAAGGTTTGGCAAGTACTTGACGCAGAATTGTGGAGAACTGGCGCATAAGCTCTTGCATTCTCTTTGCAGCAGCTGCTTCCCTCTTTGATGCTTCTTGTTGCTGCTTCTTAATGCTAGCTATCAACTTCTCTTTATCTTTATCCTTCACAACTGAGCTACCTTTTAAATTGTTCTGCTGCTTTTTGCTCACAGTCGAGTAGAACTGTTCGACCTCATTCATTTTTTGCTCAAGCTGCAGAAGAAATTAACATTCGTTTACATACGGATGCCTCCAGAAAAAAAACTTCAAACATTATTTAGATGTAGGGAAAAATAAACAGCAACCCTAAGGTCCCTAACTGCAAATGTATGTGAACTTGCAGTTCTAAAAATGACTGTAGAGTAGCTTTTGTGGATAGATCCAACCCCATGTGCACGTCCCTACTCTCAAATGTTCCTTCAGCAGGTAAATCCTTGAAAACTGGTAGTTTCAGTAATTATCAAGTTAATAACTAAGCAATTCCTTATATAATCTACTATTAAACAATAAATATAATTTAACAATAAGCTTAATATAGATGGCCTATAGCTAATCAATGGGAACACTTGGGAAGCTCATCTGATCAGAGATAACAAAAATGAGGGTGCATGAAAGAAAACAGGCAAAGTTGAGAGTTGAGACTCGATCAATGTTTTGAAACTCATAAATCTGGTTTGAATTAAATTTTCTTCGAGCACCTGTGATCAACAACTGAAAGACCAGAGATAGCTCTCATCAAGCCAAAAAAAAGAGTGGACTACCACAGTTATGTGGGGGATGCAAAAACTTAGTTTGCTAAAATTAGAGTTTCAGTATCAAAGCAGTATGGTGCTGTGGTTTTGAAAACATCAAGATATCAATAGATAAGATTGAAAATTTGAAGGTGTGACGATCACAAGTAAAGCCATTTTATCTTACGTTTGCTAAAATTAGAATTCCAGAAAACTTGACCGGTCAAAAGAGCTTTCGATGGTAAGGAACTCCATATAAACTCTGTGTGTGTCTGCATGTGGGCAGGCATGTGTGCATATGTGTGTGTAAGTGTGTGTGCATATGTGTGTGTAAGTGTGTGTGTGGTTCTTTTATCGAAGACGTATCGGGCTATGGTTTTCAAGAGATCAATAAGATCTAAAATTTAAAGGATCACAAGAAATTGAGAGTTGAGACTCAATCAATGTTTTGAATTAAATTTTCTTCGAGCACCTGCGATCAACAGCTGAAAGACCATATCTGGCTCTCATCAAGCCAAAAAAAGAGTGGACTATCACATAATTAGCTAAAATTATAATTTCAGTATGGTGCTGTGGTTTTCAAAACTTCAAGATATCAATAAATACGATTGAAAATTTGTAGGTGTGATGATCACAAGTAAAGCCATTTTACCTTGTGCTTTCTAAAATTAGAGTTGCAGAAAACTTAACCAGTCAAAAGAGCTTTCGACGGTAAGGAACTCCATATAAATTCTGCATGTGCCTGCATGTGTAGCAGGTGGGCAGGCATGTGTGCATGTGTGAGTGTGGTTCTCTTATCGAAGCAGTATGGTGCTATGGTTTTCAAGAGGACGAACTCCATATAAACTCTGTGTGTCTGCATGCGTGGCGGGCGGGCAGGCAAGTGTGCATGTGTGTGTGTGTGTGTGTGTGTGTGTGTGTGTGTGTGTGGTTCTCTTATCGAAGCAGTATGGTGCTATAGCTTTCAAGAAGTCGAACTCCATATAAACTGTGTGTGTCTGCATGCGTAGCAGGCGGGTGGGCAGGCATGTGTGCATGTGTGTGTGTGTGTGTGTGGTTCTCTTATTGAAGCAGTATGGTGCAATGGTTTTCAAGAGGTCGAACTCCATATAAACTGTGTCTGCATGTGTGGCGGGCGGGCAGGCAGGCGTGTTGTGTGTGTGTGTGTGTGTGTGTGTGTGAGTGTGTGTTGTGTGCGTGTGCATGTGTTGTGTGTATGTATGAGTGTGTGTGTGTGTGTGCGTGCGTGGATGTGTGTCTGTGTGCGCTCGCGTGTGTGTGTTATCGAAGCAGTATGGTGTTATGGTTTTCAAGATGTCAATAAGATTTAAATTTGAAGGTATGAAGATCGCAAGGAAATCCATTTTACATTATGAACTGCCTCATATACCATTATGAGCTTAATTACAGTATATTATTCATTGAGAAATCTCTTATAGGAAATCAGAGTCCATAATCTATGTTAGATGTAATTGTGATGTGGAAATAAAAAGGAAAACTAAGAGCAGAACAAAACGAAATAAATGTACAAAATCTAAATCTAAAATCAAAACCCATAACAAAATGTTGTATTGGTTGATTCCCACTTTATCATGAAAAGCTCACCTCATCAGCTTTGGTGATCATTTCATCGACACGGTGCCTGAAAATCTCCACTTCTCCAAAATCATCGTCGGCGTTCTCTGCTCCTGTGTTTCTTATGTCATTGAGATTTCCATTAACTTGAGCTGCATCCATTGTTTCCGGTTCCATCTGATATCACACGTTGAATCGTCATGAGTTTATCAACCAAAATAACCATTTCTCCCACTCAATTTAAAGCATTACAAACAAAGCAGCACTGTAAAAACCAACTATAATAATGAAACACAGAGAAAAGAAAATTGGGAGAGAGAGGGCGTAAAGTTAGTATGCAATTTATGTTATCAGGAAATTTTGAATCCTAAGAACGCCGGAAAATGGTCATTACCGGCCAGAATTCCATACAAGCTAATGGATTGCCGATCAACTTGGATGAACATAAGACTGTTCAGACTACTGAACTGTAGTAGGGTTTTTCATGAAAAACCCCAACCTTACAGCTTTGCGGTTCTAAATTTGCAAATATTAATTCTTGACTTATGACTAGGGTGACCTTTTCCTCGGAATCTTTTTGTCCCGTGGCAAAAAACGAAATTACACCTTCCTGCGATATACAAATTCAAATACTTTCTCTCTCTATTCTTCTTCTCTGTTTCATCTTCCTCAAAGGTGTTTTTTTTGCTTTTGGGTGAACCACAAAGATCTAGGGCTTTGTGGAGTTGGACAAAGCCCTAGATCTATGCCTATTGTGATGCGGATTGGGCATTTTTTTTAATTAATCTCGTGGTCGGCTAACAAGCTATTTACAATGGCAACAAGGTCAAGTGTTGAAGTTGAATATTGTGTAATGGTCGTAGCTACTACTAAAATTATTTGGCTTTCTTTCCTTCTTCGCAAAATTGGAGTGCCTCTTTATCAAGCCCCTACATTGTTCTATGATAATATCAGTGCTTTACACATGTCAGTCAAACCCAATTTTTCATGCCCGAACAACCATATCGAATTGAATTACTATTTTGTTCGAAAGAATGTTGCACTTGGTTCTTTGATTACAATATTTGTTCCCTCTCGATATTAACTCGTTGATGTCTTCACCAAACCTCCTTCTCAATAAATCTTTTGCACCAGTCGAACCAAGCTTGGCATTCATTATAGATACCTCAGCTTGAGTGGAGTAATGAGCCTAACAGTCAATCACAGTTCAAAGAGCAGTCTAAGGAAACTGATTTGAAGCAAACCCACAATGGCAAGGTCAAGTGATGAAGCCAACTATCGTGCAATGGCTATAGATACTGCTAAAATTATTTGAGACTTTCTTTTCTTCTTTGCGACATTGGAGTGCCTCTTTATCAAGTCCATACATTGTTCTGTGATGATATTAGTGCTTTACACATATCAATCAACCCAATTTTCCATGCCGGGACAAGCATATCGAATTGGATTATTATTTTGTTTGAGAGAATGTTGCATTTGGTTCTTTGATTACAAGGATCGTTCCCTCTCGAGACCAGCTTGTTGATATCTTCACCAAACCTCTTTCTCGAGAAATCTTTTGCACTATACGAACCAAGCTTGGCATTTATTATATATACCTCGGCTTTAGTGGAGTAGTGAGCCTAACAGTCAGTCACAGTTCAAAGAGCAGTCTAAGGAATCTAATTTGAAGCAAACCCACAGTGGCAAGGTCAAGTGTTGAAGCCAAGTATCGTGCAATGATCGTAACTACTGTTGAAATTATTTGGCTTTCTTTCCTCCTCTGTAACATTGGAGTGCCTCTTTATCAAGTCCATACATTGTTTTGTGATAATATCAGTGCTTTACACGTCAATCAGCCCAATTTTCCATGCTCGGACAAGCATATCGAATTGAATTACCATTTTGTTTGAGAAAAGGTTGCACTTGGTTCTTCGATTATAAGGATTGTTCCCTCTCGAGACCAGCTCATTGATATCTTCACCAAACCTCTTTCTTAAGATATCTTTTGCAGCATTCGAACCAAGCTTGGCATTCATTATAGATACCTCAGCTTGAGGGGAGTAATGTGTCGAGCACCAAAAATCCAAGATATGGGATCTCGAGGATTTCAAGGGATTGACCTTCAGATCCACATAATGGATGCAGCTGTCAAACCAAAATATACAAACCAATTCCATGGTTCCACATAGCATAACTAAACAAATTAGTGGAAATTTGATAAATTTAAAACATTAACAAGTATCATCACAAGATAACCAAAAACATTTAAAACTAGAGCTGTAAGTAGGGTTCGGGCTCAGCCTGAATTGAAATCAGCTAGCCCGAACCCAGCCCGGACCGAACTAAACCCAAACTAACCCAGTCCAAACCCAATAAATTGAGTTCGGACTGGGTTTGGGCCTGTCCGAACTCAATTGCATAATTTTTTTTATTTTTTTTTAATCCAAAACCCATAGAGCCTGAGGAGGTTCCAGTGCACTGCTAGAGAGAGAGAGAGAGATTCTTCAAGCAATAGAGTTTCAAGCATTCAGACAAGTCCACACCCTTATCAGTAGGTAACCATTTGAAGCCTTTAAGCAATTGAGCCAACCATAGTTGCACAATAGCCAATCCCATTGTCTTCCCAGGACACACCCTTCTCCCAGAACCAAAAGGAGCCAACCTAAGATCAGACCCCATAATGTTCATCACATCCTCCCCGTTCAAGAACCGATCCGGCTTGAATTTGTTCGGCTTCGACCACACCTTTTGTCGTGTGTGATTGCCCACATGTTTACCATTGCTGTTGTGGGTCATCGACGACGACTCAGGCTAGAGAGAGAGAGAGAGAGAGACCTACCGGTGAATCGGTGACGCCGGAGATGAACGTTGGACGGAGGGAGAAGGGAGAAGAGAATGGCTGGCAAATCTTTTGGAGTTCGCTTTTGCAAACTCCAAAACGAAAGAGATTGAGTTTTTAGGTTTTGAGATTAGGTATTTAGAAGAAGTGATATGAACCGTTGGATTGAGATTCAATCAACGGCTCATATTCAATGCTTTTTCGATGCTTTAATATATCGGTCCAGGCCGGGCTTTTTAGGGTTTATAAGCTTAAGCCTGAACCCAGCCCGAACTCAACTTCGAGCTCAGATTGGAGCCCGGACCGAACCCGAGCCCAAATCAATCCATGATTTGGACGGGCTTCGAGCGGGTTGGGCCAAACTTACACCCCTATCTAAAACGTTACAACAGTACTGCCCACATGGAGTCAAAAGTGAAAGTAAAACATAGTTCATAAACATATGCATAAATCCAGAGTCCATCCAGCTAAGGTCCACTTCTTTTGAGGTATTCAACTATTTCATAATAGGAGTGAGCTTGGGAGCTCAGTAGGAAAACTCCATAGAACGACAGTAGAAACTTTCATAGACATATATTAAAACAATTCATTCATGCAACTTTCACAAAAACACATATGTAATTCACCCACAATATCCTTATCATGCTTATAAACTAATTTATATACCTTACTTGTAATCACACATAATTTCATAATCTCATGTTCAACATCATACTTGTCATAATTCAGAATCAATGCCCATGACCACGTCATACTGTAACCACATTTTCATGCACATACTCCTCTTATATAACATCCAGCAATGTACCACACAATCAAATCGTATTCCAGCTCCACATATAATGAAAGACATGCATCATGAATGTGTGGATGTGTATGCAGTGTAGTGTGGTGTATGATGTGAAGTGATGCATTGTTTGTATGATATGATGCAATGCATTGTGTTGTATGATATGATGCAAGTGTGCAAGGGTAGTTAGGCCAAGTCTAACTGTGACACTACGACCATGTAACTGTTAATAATCATTTCTTTTGTGGGATGGTCACAATGTGGAGAATGTCACCATCTTTCCTTTCAGGGAATACTACTCAAGACAGGAAATAGGTAATTTTTTCCTTTCAGGGAATGGTATCCTAGGCAAGAAATATGCCATATTTCCTTCCAGGGAATGGTACCCTGGGCAAGAAATTTGTCCTCTTTCTTTTCAGAGAATGGTACCCTAGGCAAAAATATGCTATCTTTCCTTTCAAGGAATGGTACCTTAGGTTAGAAATCTGCCCTATTTCCTTTCGGGATATACCCTAGGTAGAAAATTCACCTTCACAAATACAATCAATAATATATACATATTGTGTCACACACAACACAAAGATCACCAGTGAGTGCCCCTAGCATCACTCTCAAATATCCACAATTATGAAAATATATACAGGACACGCATATCACATACATAACAAATTATCCAACTAAGGTCATTGTACACCCAAACTGCATACCACATCGATCATGTCATGACACAATCATTCAAAATCACAATAACATAAATATCACACCATATGTAGTCAATTCAAGTTGAAAACTAGGCAGTTTACACATTGTATTGCACAAAATCTTATACAGGTATTTCGCACACAAACCAAGACCACACACCCTACAAATACCGTCATGGAATTATCCATAAAATTTCATGCATATTGGAGTTCGGTAGTAGGGGCGAAGGGCTTGCACTAGTTCGGCAACTTCCGAGCTTCCTGCCGAGCAAGCAATTCAACCAATAATTTAGGCTTTCTCCTCGTGGTTCGTGCCCAATGTCCCATACACTTTAATTTGACATTTCTAAACACTAAAATCATAATTAACACCATTAAAAACCAAGTTAAAATGCCATGAACAAAACCCAAACTTCAATTCTAAGATTAACATGATAAATTCACAAATTTTCAGGAGTCAAAGTTCATAACTAGAATTTCTTCCTAACTTTCATAATTCCACAATTAAATACAAGATCTTCACACAACATAGAGAAATCATTGTTTATATGCATAATTCAACCACAAACAACACAATGATCCTATAAGCATTATTCTATAGCATTGTTACATTCTATGAACATGCCTACCGTAAACTAACGAAATTCCTACCTCTTCCAAACTTTGATTTATCTGAACTTCAACACCAAGGATTTCTAGCAAAAGTTTCCTCTTTGCTTTCTCCCTTATTCTCCTTATTCCTTCTCTAGAATTTTCTGCAACTCCCTTCCTTTCTTCTTCCTCATTTGATTCAAGTTTTTCCTCTGAATGGTGATTATCTTCCACTACTATGCACGTACGAATTTGGAAGTTAGTGGGGATTTCCCTCCACACTAATTGAGTTAAAACATGTATATAAAGACCAAAGTATCCTCATTTCTTTCCTATGGGCCAACAACCAGCCCAAGGTCCAATTCACTTCAAGCTTTGGGGCCCAAGCCCAAATCACCTGAAATTGTCATAAATTACCCTATAATCCAACTTAACTACACTTTAATCTCATTCAGCCATTATTCTAACAAAAAAATCATTAAGTTCATTTAGATTATTAAATAAGATTTTTAATCATTAAATAAGAGTGCGGGGTCAGGGTCACTACATAATGAGACTTAACAGTCAATCATAGTTCCACAGTTCAAGGAGCAGTCTAACTAAACTGATTTGAAGTGAAGCCACAATCATCCACCATTCAAGTAGCAATCCCCTATGAGTCCTCATTGTTATCTTTCATATCTCTCATAGTCCCTGTCTGATTTAGAAACTTACCTTATATGCGTCACACACCAAAATTGTTGAACTCTCACTTTATATTAACTAAATGAAAGAGAATCAACATCCTTTGCCTTGGTTCTTTAGAGTTATTCCATAATGAGAATGAGAATGAGAATCATCATTGAATCACCTCCAACCTTGATTTTAGATGTTACATGTCAGGAATGAGGTTTGAGTTTTTACAGTGGTAAACTTGTAAATAAAGTGGTCAATGGCAACCTTGATTTGGAGTGTTTATTACCAAAGTTGAAAGGATTTACATGTGCAAATATTATGTGTGGATATGAGATTTTTAAAGCTAGCAACAGGTCAGGTTGTGTCGGGTTCTAGTGTGTTATAAATGAGTTCAAGCTTAAACGAGTTGAGAAATCACGAAACTGAGAATTTTATAGCAATGGAGTTTTTAATCTATCTCGCACCATACTTATCTCTTCTTCTTGGGCTAGGGTTGCAACGTGTTCTTGGACTTGAGACTCTTTAGTTCTAATACTCCCCCTCAAACAAGACCGAGGAACGAGGTTTAGTTTGATGGATAGAGTATAAAAGATATCTCGTGGAAAAGGTTTAGTGAAGATATCGACCACTTGGTTGGATGAAGAGACAAACTTGCTGACTAGAGAACCAAGAGCAACTTTCTCATGAACTTAGTGATAGTCCACCTCAATGTGTTGGGAGCGTGCATGAAAGATCGGATTAATGGTAAGATACAGAGCACTCAAGTTATCACAATACAAGATAGGTAGACGAACCAATGGAATACCAATATCTCGAAGTATAAAACTGAGCCATGTAATCTCAGCGGAAGCAAATGCCATGGAGCGATATTCAGCCTCGGTACTTGACTTGGCAACTCTGAGTTGTTTCGTGGCACTCCAAGAGATACAATTAAGACCTAAGAAGGTGCAAAACCCAGATGTAGAGCGACGAGTAAGAGGGCAACCAGCCCAGTGAGCATCCCAAAAGGCATATAACTCAAAGGAACCACAGTCTTGAAGGTGTAATCCATGATCAAGTGTACCAGAAACATACTGGAGGATTCGTTTAACAACATGGTAACTAACTTCAGTAGGAGACGCCATAAATTGAGAAACATAATTAACACTGAAGGATATATCTGGCCGACTAATAGTGAGATATTGAAGTCCACCAACTAGGCTACGAAATAAGGTGGGGTCACTAAATGCAGGAGCGATATTTGAGGATACTTGCTTTTGCACCATGGGTGTGGAGACAGGGTTGCAAGAGAGAGCCCGGTCAAGTAAATCTTTAGCATACTTTGTCTGGAATTGATGTAGACCATCATTCAAGCGAGAAAATGCCAAGAAAATAATGGACAGAGTCAATATCTTTCATAGCAAATTTAGTACCCAATAATGAAACAAAGTGATGTAGTATGGCATTGTTGTCACTGGTAACCAACGTATCATCAACATATAGTAGGAGAATGAGAATCCCATGCTGATTACAACAGACAAACATAGAAGGATCAGCAGTGCTGCAGTAGAACCTCAAGGTAAGAAGAAATCCACTAAATCGGTCAAACCAAGCACGAGGTGCTTGCCTAAGACCATAGAGGGCCTTCTTAAGACACCAAACGTAATCCGTATGATTTGGGTTTGCAAACCCAGGTTGTTGCTCCATGTAAACTGGTTCAGACAAATGTCCATGAAGAAAAGCATTTTTGACATCTAGTTGGCGGATGTCCCAACCTTTCATGAGTTCCACAAAACAGATAATGCGAATACTACCAGGCTTAATAACAGGTGAAAAAGTTTATGTAAAATCAATGCTTTCGATCTGACCAAAGCCTTTGGCCACTGTAGACACCCCAATTTGCACTTAAGTGTAATTATCTGTGTTTTGCAGCTCCTTGAAGGCTTGGCTTGAGAATCAACAATTCCAAATCACCATCTGAATCTAATCTCTACCATGTACTCAAATTCCTCAAAAATTTCTGAAAATCCAAAAAATTATTGAAAAAGACCAAAATACCCCTGGTAGACCCCACTTGATTAATTTCAGTCCTAAATCCATTTTTCAACCTCAAATTTGAATTCCTGAGCCAAAATGCTCTCTAATGAGTATAATCTTG
>JAUPMG010049990.1:0-13936 GCA_031762675.1 Pachysandra terminalis | reverse complement strand
CTCTCTCTCTCTCTCTCTCTCTCTCTCTCTCTCTATATATATATATATATATATATATATATATATATATATATAAGTTCAGGTTCGGTTCAGTTTTGGATCAACCTTCAATAAATTATATTTGGCCTTGGGTTTATGCCAACCCGAATCAAACCGAACTGAGTTTCACCATTGGGGTTACCCATTTAATAATAAGTAATTATCTATTATGTTATTAATATTTTAATACCAAGTAAAATACAAAAAAAGTTAAAAAAAAAAAATATTTGTCATTTCTATTGTTTGTTTTTTATTACAACGGTAGATAACAGTCCGATTGTCCATTTAAGATATGTAAAGTTTAAGTTTAGAGTTGGTGTTTACCACTAATTAACATATGTTTACATGACAAGCAGTTGAGTAATAGCCATTTGCTCAAGGTATAATAATTTACGGTTTTTAAAATCTATATCTATGTGAAATATTTTATGAATCTGCTATTTTCATTTGAGTCTTAGGGGGCATTTGGTGGACATTCCGGATTCTGGATTCTGATTATAATCTCAAATTATGAAAATCTAGATTCTTATTGTTGATTTTCAAAATCCAAAATCGTATTTGGAGATATTGGATTCTGAAATTTGATTCTTCCAACTAGAATCCAAATCTCATTTGCTTAACCCAGATTATAGGGATATATTTTATACTTTCTACCTTAATGACTGTATACATAAAATAAAATCATAAAGAAACATCAATGTGTTATATAATATTACTTAATTCTTAAATAAAAAGTAACAAATCTCATAGTCATAAAAGTATTCTAGCAAATAAAACATCAGCCTTTCTATTGTTTGTAGCAATGTTCTAAAACCCAGTTTGATTCGCTTGATTCAACCAATACCCAGTGATATAACCGAGTCGGGTAGGCTTTTAACTCAATAAGTCTCAAAACCTGGCAAGACCCATTGGTTAAACCGATTAAATCAGTGACCCGGCCGGTTAAAACATTAATTGGAACCTAATGGGGGTAATTAACTAATTACAACGTAGAGACTTTAGAGTTTTATTCGAAATTCTAAAACCCTAAACTAAGTTTAACGCTTGCTATTTTCTCTACAAACGTTGAACTCCAAACCTTTGTTGCCGGTGACTGTCCTCCGACTACATTCCGATAAGTCTCTCTCTCTCTCTCTCACCCACCGTTGAAATTTCAAATTTGAAAGAAACCAATTCGGTTTTTTTTCTTCCATATATTCGTTTCTGGTTATTGATAAAAAAAATTTTAAGCTTTTTTTAGATTATTCTATGGGTTCTTAATAAAGAAAAAATAATTAAAGAAATAAAATTTTAAATCATATATTCGGTTTCAAATTTGAAAGAAACCATTTCGTTTTTTTTCCATATGTTTGTTTCTTATTATTGATAAAAAAAAAATTCAAAGTTCTTTTAGATTATTTTATGGGTTCTTATTAAATAAAAAATAATTAAATCAAATATTCGGTTCTGGTTTTTAAGTAGAAAAAAATCAAGTTTTTTTAGATTGTAATGTGCTTTTATGGGTCAATCCGGGTTCAACCAAGTTGACCCAACCCACTGTTTTTATCGGGTTAGCATCCGAGCCAGGTTTTAAAACATTGGTTTTTAGAGAATCTAAAAAATCTGATTCGAGTCCGATTTAGCAAAAATCGGCTAAGAATCCGATAATCTAACTTTTTATGGATTCTGGATTTTGATAAGATTATATAATCAGATGCTATAATCTGAACTAAAATCCGATTAGTGATGTTTGGCTAAGATTATAGAATCTGATTATACCTAGAATCTAATTCTATAATCCCCACAAAACGCCCCTTAGTGATTCAGAGTTCAATGCTTGATTTTTTGTCTTTGTGACGAAATGTGTTACGATTTTTCGCTTCCTGGTACAATTGCAATCCTTAATGTTCAAATATGATGGCAAGTTTATATGAAAATCAGTCTATTGGGAATAAATATGATGACAAGTCGTAATACATACAATAAAAACATCAAGCTATATGGGAATTTGTATTGGACGTAGGGTATATACTTGAGTTCAAAAAATTATTGATAGATTATATCAGAGTATTGGGCATATAGATGAAATCAACTGTTTGCTCCAATAGTGATTATTAGCATTTATTACAAAGCCCAAACATATTACTAATTGTATCAAACATATGTGCATGAGGAAAATTCTGCTACGAAGGTGTATAACAAAAGTATAGAGATCCTGGCCCTAACAATTTGTGTTATCGGCTCTTTTATTTTTTTTTAATAATTTTTTTATCATCTTACTTTGTGTGCAGATGCATCACACGTGCTGACTGCTAGTATTTGTAACTTGAGAGGATCCTGTTAGGGCTGTAAACAAGCCGAGCCGAACTTTGCCTAGCTCATCTTGGGCTCGTAAAATTTGGATCAGGCTCGAGCTCGGCTCAAGGTCGAAAAAAATTTTGGGCTCAAGCTCAGCTCACAAAAGCTCGGCTCAGGAAAAGCTCGGCTCTTGAAAGCTCGGCTCGTGCTTACACGAGTCATTAGTTTTGTATTTAAATCAAATACCAATAACTAAGTATTTGATTTAAACACGTGTTTACACGAGTCATTAATAGTCATTAATTTTGTATTTAAATCAAATACTAATAACTAAGTATTTGACTTAAACACGACTCGTGTTCACATGAGTCATTAATTTTGTATTTAAATCAAATACCAGTAACTGAATATTTGACTTAAACACACGACACGAGTCATTAATTTTATATTTAATGATTAATATATATATATATATATATCTTTATAATATATAAGAAAACGATTTTAAGGGAGGAGGCCTCTCAAGCCTTCCCTCCCTCAATCCTCAATTTCTAGATTTTTGAATTTAAAAAAATAAATTAAAAACTTTCTAACCAATTAGGTTTCAAAACTTTGTTTTTTAATTAAAAATTTTAATTTAATCTTTAATTGTGGGTCCCATTAAGATAAGACTCATCTCTGAAGTTAAGTTTTCAAAATTAAAGAAACTCTCACCCGTTTCTCTTTTTTCCTAAATTTAATCTCTCCCTACCATGTAAAAGCCAAACTCTCTTTATTACCTAACATAAAACGTAACTTCACTTCTCCCCTATATCTCACACGTCTCTCCAAAATAAAAACTTATATGAAACTTCAAAATCTGGATTTAATTATGAAAGATTTACGGCATTGGAATTCACTTGCTCGAGCACAGTTCATCAATCTCTGTAGATCATCAAAGCGTGAACGCCATCATGACCATAAATCCCAAGGATAACCATATTTCCTTCTAGGTAAACTCACATATATAGATCACTCGCTGCAAGCAAACCCTACTGGAAAAGGTCGGAACATGGGATTTGGTGATGGAAGACCTGAGATGCCTCTTCCTCCATATGCTTCAAATATACTGTTTGTCAAGGGTTTGCCTGCAAACTGTACACGAAGGGAAGTATCACGTACCCTTCCATTGTAGTGTAGCCTTTTGGTTCATGGTCAAGTTTCTTTAAAGAAATCTTGGTCAATATGTGATATATACAACTTTGTAATTTTACTTGGTCAAATTGTACATTCCAGGTCTTTTCCATCCACAAAATTAACCACATTGAAATAGCATTAATTGCTTAGGTAAAACTTAAAATATCTTTCGGTAACAGATTTTGCCTTAAATCTCTATGAAGTGACCTGTCTTATCTCTCGGAAGACCACTCGGTTTCTTATTTTTTATTTTGTATTTGAAATATAATTATTACAGTGTGATTTTGTATGATTTGATTCTAATTTGGTGGTTTGGTTTGTCTCTAAGCTTTGTTTAGTGATTGAGTTTGGATTGCAGCAATGAATTTGTGGATGGGCTCTTATCGTTCGTTGATCCCTTCTGTAAGCTTGTGTGTGCTGGTGGTGGGGGATTTACTTTGTAACTTGCTAAAGAGACTAATCTTGCGAGAGAACTGTAGCATTTGCTCTAAGAATCTCCAGACTTTGACGTGAAAGTCTATAATTGGAACATTGTCTTAGACTAATTGTTAAGGATGTTGTAGCTACAGAAAGTAGTATCTTATTATATATTCTTTTATTAATTGATTATTGCAAATTAAGGTGTGTATTTATTGCTTTCCACTGTATTCTGGATGTTTCTGAATTAGGGGAATATAATGCAAACAGATAGCAAGTAAAATAAAAGAATAATGCTCCCGTCAGTGGCTGTTTACTTCAACTGTTGGCATTCAAGTATTTATGATTAAATCTCAGAAAATAATACTGGTAAAGCTGTTGTGTTCTTTTCTAATGCAATATACACGGTTTTATCTTACACAAAGTATTAGATGTGGGATTCTTAATTTGGATATTAATCCAATGATTTTGTTTCATATTGTGTTGTTATTTATAAGTGTAGTATTAGTTTGATCAATGTTGTCTAATGTTAATTTACTTCTTATTTTATTCTTTTTTCTTCTCACTCAGGATTCGAGATAATCCACCACTTCGGTTCGATTCGTTCTGATCCACAAGGTAAATCCAGCTTTATATTTTATTTGTATTAGTTTGTTTTTAACTTCTTGCAGTCAAAGTGATTGTTTGGTTCATGCAGTAATCTGAATACTCTCTTGGATTCAGTTTGCTTGATTTGTAGCACTGATATTTTTTTTAATAAATAAGATAATTGTTGTCCAATGCTAGTTTACTTCTTATTTTTTTTTCTTTTTTTTTCTCACTTAGGATTCGGGAGAATCAACCACTTTGGGTCAGTTCATTCTGATCCATAATAAGGTAAATCCAGGTTTATTTTTTATCCGTATTAATCAACGTTGTCTAAAGATAAGACAAATCCAGTTTTATTTTTTATTCGGTTCACTTTGGTTCGGTTCGTTCTGATCCATAAGACAAATCCAGTTTTATTTTTTATTTGTATTAGTTTGTTTTTAGCTTCTTGTAGACTGTTTTATGTCTTGCAGTAATTTGAATATCCAGTTTTAATTTTTAATAAGGAAATTTGAATACTCTCTTAGATTCAATTTGCTTGATCTGTAACATTAATATTTAATTTTTAATTAAGGAATTAGAAATATCGTGAATTGGAGACTAAAGCATTGTGAGAAATAGAAAGGGATCTTACTAAAAGCACCCATTGAATACCTCCAAACAAAAATAAAATAAAATAAAAATTATCAATTGTATGAGAAACATAACGCAATAACTTAGCAGGATACTAACTTTTATCTTAACCATCTTTAGTCCCAACCATGTGTTAATGTTCATTTGCCCGTTTCTTAACACTCGTGCATCGCACGGGGTTTCCACTAGTATATATATACATATAAAGTTTATTTAACCTTTATTATCATCTTTTAGTTGTAGTTTATTGGTGAGAATTACATGTTGTGACCTTGGAGGCCTGGGTTTGAATCCTTACAACTACAAATTTGCAATATTTTTACCTAATAAATAATAACATAATGGGTGGGCTCGGGCGTAACAAGTAGCATCGTGGGCGGACTTGGGCAAGCTTGTTAAGCCTGAAGCTTGGGCTGGTCCAAACTCAAGCCATTATAACTGTAGCGACCCATGTCTTTAAATTATAATTAATATAATTCAATTATAATTAACAATGAAAATCCTTTTGTGAAAGATTATATAGGGTTGTGTATCTAAATAATTGAAATTAGTAGAATTTGTAAGTACAACAAAATATAAGGTCCATTGTGTAATATTAGAAACAATAGGGTCACTTAAATAATTTAAAACCTTATGGAGGCCAGGCTAGGGTTTGAAATGGGCGTGTAAGACAAGGGGGATGGAGGTGTCTATGAGCCAATTCATTAGGGGTAGTTTAGACCTTCCTTTAGACTGAATTTGAATTAGGAAATTATGGATAGAGATGGGAAGAACAAATCCTCTCCACCTTCTAAAAAGGACACATGTAAGCATGAGAATATTTCCATAACCTATTCCCTTGCTTTGGTGTACACGATTAGAAGAAGAAAACCAGATTTGAGGAAAGGAGTTTTGCTTTAGAGAAAAAGAAGAGACAAGGAAAAGAGAGAAGAAGAGAGGCGGAAAGAAGGAAGAAAGGCTATGGAGGAAGAAGGCTAAAGGAAGGCTTTGGATCTTCTAGTTCTGGAAATCTATAGAGAAAGGTATGAAAAGAAAGAGGTAGGGATTCTCCATTGATCTTACGGTAGTTATAATAGTAGGATTGTAATGGTGCTATAGATACATGTAGGTGATTGCATGATTCTATGGTTATACATGATCAGATATGTTTTAATAATATCTTGTGGTATTTGCATATTTGTATGGAATAACAATGTGTAATGGATTTATGTGATTAAATGAATATCTATAAATATGTTCATGTTTTAAGGTTGTTGTGACATTCTTATAAATTCTTATGATTTAATTATAATTTCCAGATTTATTTCATATATGATTATGGGATTTAAGCAATGCTGAACTGTGTGTATAATTTTAGAATGATATGTTGAGATTTGATTAGATTCATGATGATAGGAATTAATTATATTGTGTTTACAAGTGTAAAATTTAGTATGTGAGGGTGTGGGCACGAAGCCCTAGAAAAAACACCAAATTATGGGCAAGAATTGTCGCTCGGTAGGACTCTCGACAGATACCGAGGATCTACCGAGAAATCCCAGAATAATACGAGCTCTCGGGATAATCTACCAAGCCTCGGTAGATCATCTACCGAGAATTTTCGGTAGGAACCTCGACAGATACCGAGGATCTACCGAAGCTCCAATGAACAATGAACCCAAATTTCATGGGGAGCTTCTATTTGATGATGTGGACATGTTTATAAGGTTAGTTAGTCTACGAAATGAACGGTTGTGGCCATATAATGAAAGGTATGTGATAGGTTTAATTTTCAGTAAGATATGGCAAACCCCAAACCTGATGTGATGAGGATATAACCTTAAAGGGTTTGGGTATAGAAAGTTGATTTCAAGATGAGGTTAAGAAGGTTAGTGATGTTAGTCTAGAGAATTGATTGGTGTAAGTGGAGCTAGTAGCTTCCACCGGTCTGTCTTGTGATAGATTCTATTGTCTAAATTGTATGATGTATGAGTGGTACTGAGAATATCCATTACTTGTATGTATGATTGATTGTGATATCTGAATTGTGAATGTTTGCTAGTGGTGCTGGGAGTATCCACTGGAAATCAATAGGATTGACTATGGGTTTGGTTATGAATGGTTGTGTTTGGTGCTGGGAGTATCCACTGGAAGCCAATATAATTGACTAAGTCTTATGGGTGTATTTTACCGTGGGGTGAAAGTCCCTTATAGAATAGTCTTACTGGTGTATTCTACCGTGAGGTGAAAGTCCCTTAAAGAATAAGAATGGTGGCATTCTACCGTGAGGTGCAAGTCCCTTAAAGAATGGAATGGTACAGTGTATTGGTGTATTCTTCAGTGTAGTGAAAGTCCCTTAAAGAATAGTGTATTGGTGTATTCTACCGTGAGGTGAATGTCCCTTAAATAATACGAATGGTGGCATTCTACCATGAGGTGCAAGTCCCTTAAAGAATGTGTTAGTTCAATTGGCATTCATGGCAACGTTATTCAAGAAAGTTTCAAATTCAAAATTCAAGATTCGGTTTCTAATTGAAGTTGGACTCAATCACAACTTAATTAGATTTTGAGAGAAATCTGAATATTGCTTGAGATTTTCTACAGCTGTTCAATCGTTTAAAACAAAGAAAGAATTCTAATTAAAGTTGGACTCAATCACAACTTAATTAGATTCGTTTTTGATTTTCTAAATACAAGGGGATTTCGATTGACTGAGGATATTGTGATTTGATAAAGAGATTATGATTTGTTAAGATCTTTATGAAAGATTCTGAAAAGGATAGAGTAGTCAAAAATGGAGGAAAAGATTCTGTTTTTGAAAACAGAATAATATTTCACGTACAGCTAATGTTACAACAGATGTTACAACATTCTATTTTCATCCTCATCCGAGATTTGAACCAGATCTGATTACTGCTCTATATTAATCTCTGAACAGATGCGAGTTAAGTAACTCCTCTGGTGTTCAAGAACAGGACCTTGAGTTGTTCCTGTTAATCGTTATTCGGGAGAAGAATTTGAAGTCTTCAAGAGAAGACAACCTACAGATTGAAGGGAGTTTAACTATGCAGACATAGAAGATGAGTAGTGCTCGTTGAACGAATTCAAGAAGATGATTCAACACAATGGCAATAGAAATCAAGAGGGAGTTTTTATTTTGTGTACGTCCGATTGGTGTTTGTAATCTTGATATCTTATTGGATTGTTCAACATCTAGGTGTGGTCCTGAGGACCAGGGTTAAACCGAACCTCGTAAAAAGTGTATGTGTTCTTATCTTATTATGCTTACTATAAGTTAATTAATCTAATAACAATTTAAACTGGTTAAATTGTTAAAACCGGATCTAACAATTGGTATCAAAGCGGGACACTAACAAGCTTGGTGAGATTTTGGAAGAAGATCTGTGTTTGCAGGCAATCGATTTTATGAGAGAAGGAGGATCTGTTTCACGCCCTCCACTGTTGGATGGAACAAACTACTCGTATTGGAAAGCTCGAATGAAAGCGTTCATCAAGGCAATTGATGAAAAGCATGGCACACAATACTGACTAGCTGGACTCATCCTACCCTCACGGACACTGAGAAAAATGTCGTTCCCAAATCTCAGGAGATTTGGTCCATTGATGAAAACTGATTGGCCAACAACAACTCAAAAGTTTTGAACCCCATCTTCAATGGTGTTGATGAAAATCAATTCAAGCCGATCTCTACATCTGAATCAGCCAAGGATGCATGGAACATCTTGCAGACTGCTCATGAAGGAACCACGGCCGTAAATCTCTCAAAGCTCCAGATGTTGGCTACCAGGTTCGAAGATTTGAGGATGCATGAGAATGAAAAAATTGCTGATTTTAATTCTAAACTATCTGACATAGCTAATGAAGCCTTTGCCCTTGGAGAAAAATATTCGGAGACAAAGCTTGTGAGAAAAACTCTAAGGTCATTGCCAGAAAGGTTTTTATACAAAGTCACAGCCATTGAAGAAGCTCGAGATGTGAGCAATATGATATTGGATGAATTAATGGGCCCATTGCAAACCTTCGAGATGAATCTAAAGCAAAATAAAAATGAGAAAAGCATTGCTCTTCAAGCTGAAGCTCATAGTCCCATTGAAGAAGAAGAGTCTGATGACAAAGAAGATATGTCTGAAGCTCTTGCTTTGCTAACCAAGAATTTCAGCAAAATTCAGAAGAAGATGAACAGGAGAAATACAGCCTCTAATTCTAGAAAATTCAACAATTTTCAGAAGAGTAAGGCTGCTGCCAACCCTTTTGATGTTAAGAAAAAGGGGAAGGGAATACAGTGCCGGGAGTGTGAAGGTTATGGGCACATTCAAAATGAGTACGCAAATACACTAAAAAAAAAAGGGTAAATTCTTAAACACCACCTGGAGTGATGAAGAATTATATGGCAGTCAGGAAAATGATGAAGAGCATGTGAGCAACCATGTTGCACTTAATCTCATCACAAGTCAAGAGGCTTCTGATAGTGCTGTTAAGAGAAATGCTTCAACAACTCCTGCAACAAATTTGACAGATGAAGAGGATTTTAAATCAACCAAAACTGATTCTGAATCTGAGTACAGCAGCGACGATCAAGATCTGAGCATTGATGGGATTCAAAAGACATACAAGGAAATGTACAACAAGTGGATTAAGGTCTGTCAATGGAAGAGCGAGTTGCTAAACTTGTCAAAGAAAAGGAAGTGATGAAGAGGGCTGCAACCAACTATGAATTTATTGCTGCTAAAATGGAAAAGAAACTTCAAGAAACCAAGACTAAACTGGAAAACACCCAGAAGACTTTTAAGATGCTCAATTCTGGCATAGCCAAGTTGGATCATATGCTATCACTGAGAAAGTCAAGTGGTGATCATCATGTTTTAGGTTACATCGGGGAAAGCTCAACTTCGAAGACAGTTTTTGTAAAAGAATCACCAGCACCTGAACCTCGCTCTCTTGGGTAAGAAATATGTCCCCTTACTTTCTAGGCTTAAGTCAAAAAGATTTTTCCCTACTTGTCATTATTGCAGTTTGCCTAGACATATACGACCTAGATGCTTTAAGTATTTAAATGCTTTAAAGAAGGGCACAACTGTAAAACCACCATATTTCATGAAATCAAGAATTTCTCCTAAACTAAAGATTAATTTGAAAAATTATTTTTCTCAAAAAATTTGGATAAAAAAATCTGATTTTAGGTGTTATGTTGCTTATACCTCCTTAAAGGCATTTACTACTGATTCTTGGTACTTTGATAGTGGTTGTTCCAGGCATATGACATGTGAAAATGACATTCTGAAAAATTACCAAAACTGCTCAGTTGGTCATATAACTTTTGGTGATGGTGCCAAAGGACGTGTTCTTGGCAAAGGAACACATGATGTAGATGGGCTCCCAAGGCTAAAAAAATGTGCTACACATTGAAGGACTAAAGGCAAACTTCATCAACATTAGTCAACTCTGTGATTAAGAACTCTTTGTTAGATTCACTAAGGACAACTGTCAAGTATTTGACAAAGTTGAACATTGTATTTTGGAAGGATCTAGACCATCAGACAATTGCTATATGTTGTTGCACCCACACACGTCACAAATCTTCTTTTGATGAAATAGAAATATGGCATCAAAAACTTGGTCATTTAAATTATAAAAATTTGACAAAGATTGTGAATACAGGTGTTGTTCGTGGAGTCCCCAACCTTGGAAAGAAGCAACCAGGAGTCTGTGGACCTTGTCAGCTCGGCAAGCAAGTGAAAACAACTCACAAGGTGTTACAACAAATTACTACAGCAAAGGTGCTTGAGTTGCTTCACATGGACCTCATGGGACCGATACAGGTTGAAAGTACAGCTGGTAAAAGGTATATTTTTGTTTGTGTGGATGATCTTTCAAGGTTTACTTGCGTTGATTTTATCAGAGAAAAATCATATACTTTTAAAGTCTTAGAAATTTGTGCATTACACTGAAAAATGAAAAATGTTACAACATTGGTACAATAGTAAGAATTAGGAGTGATTATGGCAAAGAATTCGAAAATACTGTTTTTACTAATTTTTGAATTGAGCATGCCATAGCCCATGAGTTTTATGCACCAAAAATACCTCAGCAGAATAGTGTTGTTGAGAGAAAGAATAGGACCCTTCAAGACATGGCTCGAGTGATGTTGAATTCAAAAAGGCTCACTTTAAGATTCTGGGCAGCGGCTATCAACACTGCATAGTACACTGTTAACCGAGTCTATGTAAGACCAGGTACAACTAAAACACCATATAAAATATGGAAAGGTAAGAAACCTAACTTGATTATTTCCATGTTTTTGGTTGTATCTGTTATATACTTAATGACCGTGACCAGCTTGGTAAGTTTGAAGCTAAGAGTGATGAAGAAGTGTTTCTTGGTTATTCCAATAATAGTCCGGCATACCGGGTTTACAAAATGAGAACCTAGACTATTATGGAATCTGCTAATGTTGTGATTAATGATTACAAAGATTTTGCAGATTTTTCCAAGGAAGAAGCTATAACCAGCTTTATTGAGGAAGCTGAAGAACAGAAAACACAAGAACGATGTCAGTTACCTGAGGAAGCTGTTGCTGGCAATGATACTGTTGAAGATGTTGCAACAACTTCAACAACAGAATTAGCAGGCTCAGTGAATGGTATATTTAACATTAATGATCTAATCACAAGAGGACCAACTTCCAGGGTTCAGAAAAATCATCCCACTGATGAGATCATTGGAAATATTGATGATAAGAGAGACAAGCCGAGAGTGAATTACCGAGATATGGTCAGGTATGTATGTTTCACTTCTCAAATTGAACCCAAAATTGTTAAAGAAGTATTACTTGATGAGTATTGGGTTAGTGCTATGCAAGAGGAGTTAGAACAGTTTGTGAGGAATGATGTGTGGACTCTATTTCCTAGACCTAAAGATTCCAATGTAATTGGTACCAAATGGATTTTCAAAAATAAATCTGATGAATTTGGTATCATTACCAGGAATAAGGCCAGGTTAGTTGCTCAAGGGTTCACCCAAATAGAAGGCATTGATTTTGATAAGACCTTTGCACCTGTAGCTAGTTTTGAATCAATTAGGTTGCTTTTAGCCATAGCTTGCTTGATAGGGTTCAAATCATGTACCAGATGGATGCTAAGAGTTCCTTATTAAATGGGATATTGAATGAGGAAGCATGTGTAGAGCAACCAAAGGGTTTTGAGGAAACTCACCACCCCAATCATGTGTATAGATTAAAAAAGGCTTTATATGGGTTGAAACAAGCTCCTAGAGCTTGGTATGAGAGATTGGAAAATTTCCTGATTGAAAAGGGCTACATGAGAGGGGGAAGTATAGATTAAAAAAGGCTTTATATGGGTTGAAACAAGCTCCTAGAGCTTGGTATGAGAGATTGACAAATTTCTTGATTGAAAAGGGCTACAAGAGAGGGGGAATGGATAAAACATTGTTCATTAGGAAGTTCAAAATTGGAATTATTATTGCTCAAATTTATGTTGATGATATTGTTTTTGGATCTACCTCTCAGGTCAAGATAGATGAATTTTTGAATCAGATGAAAAAGGAGTTTGAGATGAGCATGGTTGGTGAACTGAATTATTTTCTAGGATTGCAGGTTAAGCAACTTGTGGATGGGAATTTTATCTCACAAAGTAAACATGCCAGAAACCTAGTTAAGAAATTTGGTTTAGAAAATGCCAAACACTTGAGGACACTCATAGGAACAAATGTGAAATTAACTAAAGATGAGAGTGGTACCTCTGTTGGTCCTAGATTGTATAGGAGTATGATTAGGAGTCTCCTTTACTTAACTGCTAGTAGACCCGACATTTGTTTTAGTGTAGGTATTTGTGCTAGATATCAGGCAAATCCAAAAGAGTCACACTTAGCTGCTATTAAAAGAATCATCAAACATGTTAGTGGGACTGCTGATTATGGATTTTGGTATTCTAATGACACTAATTCAAGTCTTGCAGGTTTTAGTGATGCAAATTGGGCAAGTAATGCAGATGACAGAAAGAGCACTACTAGAGGGTGTTTCTATCTCGAAAACAACCTATTGTCTTGGTACAACAAGAAGCAAAACTCAATTTCTGTATCAACTACTGAGGCTGAGTACATTGCTGCTGGAAGCTATTGCACTCAACTGTTATGGATGAAAAAGATGTTTGAGGACTACGGTATTTTGCAGGATACTTTGACTACTTATTATGACAATACTAGTTCCATAAATATCTCAAAAAATCCAGTTCAACACTCTAGAACTAAGCACATTTACATAAGTATCACTTCATTAGAGAGTTGGTTAAAAGCAAAACCATTGTTCTAGAATATATTACAACAGAGAAACAACTTACAGATATTTTTACCAAAGCTTTTGATTCATTGAGATTTGATTCTTTGAGAAAAACATTAGGGATCTGCACAATATAACTTTGATCATTACATCTGCATTTAGGCTTAGGCATTATACTCATGATTTGGTCTGTTTTTCATATTCATAATCTTCGAATTTTAACATTCGAATCTAAAACTGATTCTTGGAGTAAAATTGATTGTGGATGACAACCAAAATATTTTGGCACAATGCAATAGCATTCTGAACTGAACACTTGAAATTAGTACAACTTCAGTTAAGAAAATTCTTGAATGATCTTGTTGATTTTCTCTGGATTCATATGTGTTATTAAAAAAAAGGTGGTTTTCTTTAGAAAAAGCTACCTACACTATAGTGTGAAGCTATCCAAGAGTAATCTGGGTCTATGTATCACCAATATGTAGAGGAAGATCTACTGTGAGAAAAGAGCTA
>JAUPMG010049979.1:0-13937 GCA_031762675.1 Pachysandra terminalis | reverse complement strand
ATTTATTATTGATTCTGTATGTAAATAAGATGGAATAATGATACCTGAATTATGAATAAAAATATTAATATTGTTATTGTTGTTGAAGATTGAAATTAGAGAAAACGATGGAGAGGGTAAGGCATGAATTAGATCGTTTTCTTTAAGCTAATTTACGTCACTATGGAGAATCTGTGCAGACGCGAAAACGCACAGCGTAATACCCATAGGATACAATGGCCCAAAAACTTGTTCAATCTCTCCATATTTAAAAGCAGTAATCAAAAGAGGAAAAAGTTGTACAGAAATTATGAGAAGAGAGAAACCGTAGAGCAAAACAGAGAGCAGTGAGATCTGATAAAATTTTCTGAGTGAAGGGCTCTTTTCATAGAGAAAAATTGGAACGTTTGGGATTTTGTAACGATCCCTTGAGAATAGGCACGCACGGTCATCCCAATAAGAACATTATAAAATGGCTAGAAATCAAAGCTGGGATTTTCCAAAAAAATTGTTCACGCGTGTGCAAACCGAACCTAGCCGACCGACCGTGTGTATGTGTGTACACGCACAGGATGTGTCGCGATCGGATGCGCACAATAAGGTTTTTCAGAGCTGACATTCAAAATCCTCTTAAACGGGCCTAGGCTCCTTAATGGGCCTCACGTGTGCGCGAACACTCCTTGCTCCCCTCTACAAACTCAAACGACTCGTGAAAAGAGATGGTAGATAAACCACTCCGCAAACTTGTAAGTTTCCAATATGGGACAAGCTTTTCATACAAGACACAAATACAAAAGTAGAACTGGCAATTTACAACCCAACCAGCCCAATCCCAACCCGACTAACCAGGTTAGGGTTGACCCGTTTATTAAGTGGGTTGGGTTTAGGTTTAGATTTTGTCGACCCAATGGTAAACGGGTCGAGCCCAACCCACAAAATCTACATAGACCCGTTTAATTTAGGGTTTTTTTCTTCAATGGAGTCTTATATACACCAACTAAGGCATAGTAATCATACTATATATCAAAGACTATAATTATAACTTAAAAAGTTGAGGAGTTTCAGGGTCATGTTCGTTTTTTGCTCTCAACATCTCACTTCTCACCACGGTTGCAAGCCTGCAACTATTTTACTATTTTTATATTTGATAAGTTAAAATATATTTTAATGTTAAATAGATTTTTTATAATATTTATTAAAAGTATAATGTTTAATAGGTGATGTGGATGATTTATAATTTTATTAATTTAATGTTTTATTAATTTAAAATTAAAATAATTAATTAAAATTTAAACCGGTTGACGGGTTCAACCCGTTATGGGCAAGTTGGGTTCGAGTTCATGTTTTCCTGACCTGTTAGTCAATGGGTCGAATTCAACCCAATCCGTTTACAACCCGACCCATTGCCACCTCCATACAAAACAAAACAAAAGTGACCAACCTTCAAGTTTTCATAACAACAAAAGTGAATGATTTTTTTTAAAATACCTAACAAATATATATGTGCAACAATGATACTTAGCCACCTGTTTAAAGCTCTCCCATGTACAAAACATGTCTGACCATTTGAATCCTTTGAACTATGAGTGGAAAGTGGAGAAAACTGGAGCCTTTTTTCGTTTTGTAATGCACCCGTGGGATACTCTTTTGGGCTGAAAACTACACCGTGAAGAAGGAAGAGCTGGGAAGCAATCATCCACTACTCCCATACGAAATAAACGCATAAATCTGTATCAAATCAAAGCCACCTCTAATGTCGTATATTGAGAATATGTTTTTCTTTTTTGTATTATTAGTCAACACTCAAATCATCTCGGGCAAAGCTTCTACGTTTTGATAACTCCGTGGTCCTTCATAATCTGATGGATTCTAAAAGTTGTCGACTGAGACATAAGCCAAATGTATTGTGACCCTTGATTGGTTGTTTCATAAGACAAGAACATAAGACAAGAATTTCTTTGTCACACGGAACTCTATGGATCAAATCACATGAATACTATTACAACCCATATAAGTTTTATTGGTACATGTGGTATAGAGTTTCTTGCATTAATAGATTTTCTCGCATGTATATTAGTGTTAGTTCAATTTTTCTTTTTCTTTTTTTTAACTTCTTAGAAAGATAGAATTATTTTTAAGAGTGTCCTTTTGCCATATGTAAATGTATTTGAGGCTATAATTTAGTATGTGACATGGGATTTGCTAAACATATATATAGTTAAGTGGGGTTCTTCAGATAAGCTTTCACATATGAGATATGTGCCAGACAACTGGGACTTAAACTTATCGAAAACCCTTTTTTTTCTTTTTTTGGGGGTGTCTGATCTTTTCTTTTTTATAAGTTCAATAAAAAAAAAAGGAAGAAAATGTAAAATATATAGTATAAGGGAGAGGGTGTCTTGAAAAGTGTGCCAAAATTAATTCTTGTTCTCAAAATCGACCTCGTAATAGAAAAAGGCTGTGACATATTTATAAGGATAATTCTGTCTCTTTATACGTTTTCTAAAATAAATATATGGACAGTTGTGGGAGAACTCTAACTACTATCACTAACTAACTCTATATTTTTAAAGCTTTATTTACATGAAAATATGAAACTCTCACGTTTCATTAACTATTTGTTTGCAATAAACTCTCGCATGTGTGATATTTCAGCCTAACAAGAAGAGAAAAAAATAATAATGCAGAATTATGATGTTGATGGGTGTGTTGAAGCAGGCTAAGAGAAGGAATTGTGCAACCAAGCTCACAATTATAGAGGTAGATGTAGAAGAAATACCTCTGTAGCATGTGACTGGTTTGGTTTGCACACCTTCACCTAAAAATACCCAATTATTCAATCCCTTGGTATCTCAAATGTTTTATTTTCATTTGAAAGTGATTAATTACTTTTGTTATTAAATATAAAAAATTAATAATAATAATAACATAAAAAGACTTTGAATCAAAACCATTGATTGAAAATTAGGTTTGGTGAGAAAAGTTAAATGAAACGATGTTCTGTGCGCAAATTTAGGTATGATGGGTATTTTTATCTTTTTTAAAGAATGTGTAATATAAACGAAAGGATAATTTTATCATTTTAAAAGTTTTATTTAAATTTAAACATGGTAATTGCTTTCCGCAAACACAATTTTTTATAGAAGCCTCACACCTGCTTCACTAAAATGGATTTTCTGAAAAAACGCTTCCATCCAAAGCAGCTAATTCAGAAGTGTCACCAATCGTCCAAGCACTAGATAGGAAGCCCTTTTAAGTCTAGGAAGGGCTTCTTGTATCATAAGAAGCTACACCAAATGAGGCCTTATTAAGTAAAACTACTTTTAGAAACAGTTTGAGTGAGGGAAGCATCAAAGTCCACCAATTTTTTTTTTGTTGGGGGGGGGGGGGCGGGGTTGAATTGGGGTATATAATGCCAAGTTAGTTAAGATTTTTCTCCTTTTCTTAAGAAAAAAAGTTTCTTTACGGATGGAAGCCTGGCAGAAGTTGTAATTTGATGATTTAAATTCAAATGGAAATAGAAAAGAGTCTTTGGCTTGAAAAGCAACGTGTAGAAAAACATGGGAATCTTTTTTTTTCTTGGTCTTAACCACGTGGTGTCCCCACACCCACATATGGGTGTGGGATTAATCCACGTTCTGGGCGGGAGCATTAAAGGTAAAACCCCTCGCCACGAGTGCTTCTTATAGGATTCAAATTCTAAACTTACCTCTGAAGACGCCCACTAGAGCCCAGCTTGCTACCAACTGAGCCACACGTGTTGGAATCTTTTCAAACTTCTAACACATCAAATAAATTTTCTTTTATATGGTGAAGATCATAATAAGACATCCATTGATTAAAATACATCCCATGGACTGAGTTTCAAGGTTTAAAGGCTCGGGACCGGACCGGTTCTAGTCGGTCCCGGTATAAAAGTATGGACAGGTTATTTAACTTTTAAATTAAAAGAAAATTGGACTAGCCAGACCGGTCGTTGGATCGACGGTATTGGTCAAGACTTGGTTTAAAATTTCGAAATTGAGGACCAAACCGCTCCCAGCCAATCCCGGTTCGGACCGATGATATCATCTGGTCCAGGTACAAAAAGTGGACCGTTTAATTTTTTTTAAATTAAAAAAAAAAAAAAAATTGGATTGGCCGGACCAGTCCAAATTGATACCAATATGGACCGTCCAATTTGTATATTTAAAAAAAAACATCGGACCGGTTGTACAGATCGGTCCGTACCGGTATCGATTGTGCCGGTCCGATCTAGACCCTCGCAATACAACAATTGTATCGTGGCTTGGGACCAAATCGGTCCGATCCTTGAAACCTTGGGTCAGGACCGACTGATACCAGACCAGTCCAGATCGAAACTGGTCTGGACCGTCTAATTCACAAATAAAAAATAAAAAATTATCAGACTGGCTGTACCAATCATCAAACCAGTTGTACCGGCCAGTCCATAATCCCACAATACTATTGTTTGTTTTATCACAATTTGGAACTGGACCGTTGAGGTCTAGTCTGTTACAATCTAGACCAGATCGGTCTGGTCCTCTAAACCTTGCTAAGTTTCTTATAAATGAAATAGAAACTGATCATCAACAACAACAACAACAATAAAGCAAATCTTAATAGAACTTCACTCTCACTAATGCTACAGTTCGTATATAGTGATGGTTAGCTTGTACTTTTTTCCGGCTTGCTTTCGGATAATCACTTCAAATTGAGGAAGTCCTCTCAACTTCAAAAAAAATTGCTTTAAGAAAACATCAGAACTACTTTTACTTATACCTTTCTAGTTATACACCAAAATTTAGATGAATCTCAAGAATTAGTAAAGCCAATCTCCGATAATATAAAGACTTTGTTAAGGGATGGCATCACTGGGAGCCTCACCTTAAATGAATTACACATGGTAAAAATTAAGTCAAAGTTTATGCAAGGTGCTAAATGAAGCAACTTTAAAGCTATTAAAAAAAAAACTAAAGGTTGATTTTCAATTAATAGTTCATTAGAAATTTATGTGAATATTTACACCCTTTATACTGATATTATTAAATTCTAAAATAGAGAGAAAAAAAACAAATATTAAATCATCGTATTGTACAACAGTATAATAAATGTCGTGGTGACGAAGATCTTCTGTGAACCTGAGGCTGTGTGAATCATGTAGGCTGACATTTGTCCTGGACGGACCCACTAAAGAAGGTGACAGTCACCGGTTAAGGTAAAAGCTAATTTCTGATTCATTAGGTCTTTTAGGGTTTTAGAAATATCACACCTTTTTAGTAGGGCCCACCTAAAAACAAATGTCAATCTGGTGTGAGTTTCACACGACGTTCACACAGCCCAGATTTACAGAAGATCCTAGTCCGCAATTAGAGGGCCTAATCAGATACTTTGAGGGTTCCTTAATAAAGAAAAATAAATAAATAAAATTTTTTGTAGTTTTACTTCCTTTTCTATTAAGAATTCTTTTCAGGGGGGGGTGAGAGCTTGGATCATCGAAGGTCTTTATGGACATTCCAAAAAAAACATAAACAAAAACAAACAAACTAGCCCAGGAGGCTCCGGCTCAAAAACTGATGGGCTCAATTTGGGCTCTTCCAGTTTTACAACTATATAAATTGGGCTCAAAAAGCCTATGAGTTGGTTCTTTTATTGAAAGTCCAAATCAAGAAAAGAAAATGGCAAGATTTCAAATGAGTTGGTTTTAACTACGGGCCGAGCCAATACGCGGATGGCCCAACCTGACACGAAACGCAGTTCGTAGGCCATACCATTCTAAGTCTGGGTTTCATGGCCCGCGGTATGGGCACGGCATGGCCCGATATGTCTAAGACAGCCTGAAGCATGCCCCTAGAATAGGGATGGCAATGGGTTGCTTAAACGGATAACCCGCCCTGCCCTTAATGGTTAGGGTTTGGTAACCTGGGAGTTGGGTTAGGGTTTGGCTCAACCCACCCCGAACCTGCCCCAATCCCACCCCGTTGCCATTCACCTATGTTTTACATATATATTTTATAAGTAAATATATTTAAAATATTAAAGATTTTAGCTTAAAAAATATTTATTTTTAAAAGAACCTTATAATTGGGTCAAATCTGTCCCGCCCCCGCTACCACCTTGATAGGGTTAGGAGCAAGTTTGGTATTAGGGGGCCGCCCCTAGGGTTAGGATTCGTCAAAACCCGCCCCATTGCCATCCCTACCCTAGAACGACCTAACTGTTCCATGGACCGCATGCCCGATCGGGCCAAGGGTGCCAAGTACACTCCTAGTTTTAACCAGACTAACACAATTCTCCAAATTCACTCCATTAGGACTGGCCGGGCTGGTTAACCCGTTTAACCCTCTCGTGTCTATGGAATTTTCGATTCTCTTAAAAAACGAAAAAAAATATTTACATGGAAATGCTGCAAAGAGGCATTAGAACTAGGGGTGTCAATTGGTTCGGTTTAAAGCAAAAACTGAACAAACCAAACCAAAAAAATCGGTTTGGTTTGGTTTATTTTTATTTTGGTTTAGTTATGGTTTAAAAATCAAAAAATTGAATTAATTTGGTTTGATTTTAGGTAAAGGCTTTGACTAAACCAAACCAAACCGAAAAAGCCGAAGTAGATTATATATACTAGTGGGTGACATGTGCAATACTATACGTTGATATTTTGTTTAAAATTGAAAGATGTGGGAACAGTTATTCTAATTGTTTTCTATTAGAATAAACCAAAAGATTATATTATTATTTAGTTTATTAAATATTTTATCATATTAAAGGTTATTTTTAAAAAAAAAATTAACAAAATTAACACGTTTTCCGATTGGCCCTTTCTCTTACTATTATTGATAAACATATACACACGTTTGTGTATATATGTTTTATATAAAAAATAGTATTAATTTTGTCAAACCGAATCAAAAAAAATGAATTTTTCGGTTTGGTTCGGTTTAGTGTAATGTAATTTGATTTGGTTTAGGTTTGACCACTAAACCAAACCAAACAGACCGAATTACACCTTTGGGCTTAAGAATAGACGATGAAAGCTGTCCACTATGCCACTCTTGGGATACAAAATCTGTGATCTTTCCATTAAAAGTTAAATGCTATACGGTCCAACCGATGTGGCTTTTATCCTAATGCGGTCAGTCTGCATCCTGATTGAGCTGACGAAGATTGGTTGGTTGATTATCTTCTCCATCCTCATCCACTCGTTGAGACAGTACTACCATAACTATAATAGGACATGAAACACCTGATATGTGTACGAATCAGACTATACGAAACAAAACTAATAAATATGAATCTTTCTACAGGTGGAAGAAAAGAGGAGAGAGAAAATATTTGGGGGAGAGAGATATAGAGAGAGAGAGGGGACGAAGCGTGACTGTCAAATCTACATATTCTTTCATACCCTCTCTTTCCGTCTCTCTGTTGTTTTCGTTTGTGATTTCTGGGTTCTGTACAGTACTCGGAGATTCGATTGAGTCGCTGATCTGTTCTACTGTTCCTCGGGATTCCTCGTCTCTCTATACATATATATATCTACCTATTTCTTTCTCTTCTCAGAGAAAATGTTAAAGGTAAGCAGATTTCAGATGAACCCTTTATTTTTAGTTTTATTTTAAAGGTTTTAACTTTTCTATGATGGTTTTTTATCTCTCTTGTTTGCTTTCTCAATTCAATGTTGATTTAATCAGATTTCAGTGTTTTTTATTTTTTATTTTTTGTAATGGGTGCTTGTTATTATTGAAGATTAGGTTGATTCTGTGTCTGTATTTGAAGGTTTTAAATACAGTATTTTTTTGAACTGGTTTTTTTTTTTTTTTTTCCTTTTAAAGGTTTTAAGTTTTCTTTGATGGGTTTTTATTTCTCTTGTTTGTTTTTCTCAATTCAATGTTGATTTAAACAGATTTCAGTTATTTTTTTAAATGGGTGTTTGATATTATTGAAGATTAGGTTGATTCTGTGTCTGTATTTGAGTTGTGGGAGATTTGTTTATTGAAACGCCGACAACATCTTCAGTTTTTAATTCGAGTAGATCTCCATATACACATCTCAAAGAAGACTTGCTTTTATGATTCTTCTTGTTTCTTTCCTTTTTTTTTAAAAAAAATTCTGGTATATAGTTTTATTGGTTTATTTAGTTAACCATTTCCTGGATTTATCTTCTCATGTACGTTTTAAACATTTGGTTTGCTAATTTTATCCTTGTTTCCAGAATTTCAGAATCAAGACCTATCTAAATTTATATTAATGGGATTTCTTGGTTTTGTTTTTTTGTGATTTTATTCCTTTTTTTAGAATTTCTTTCCTTTTTATAAGCTGAAGAGTTGCAGTACCCCTTTTCTTCTCTGTTCTGTGGCATTGACTGGTTTATTTCTTGGGGCATTTAGGTATGGAGATTCTCCATTGAGAATCAGAGCTTTAGGTTGGAGTTTTTTTTTTAAGAACAGAAGAAAAAGTTTCCCTTTTTATGGAAATGGGATCTGCTTTTACTTCTTATATTATCGTGAAAGAAAAAAAAAAAAATAATCATGTCTGTCTACCTGATGATCTGTATAAAGAATCCATGGAAGCCATGATTTATTCTTTAGACATTTTCTTAGGTTCTCATATTCTGTATGGATTTTATTTTTATTTTTTTTCAGGTATGTAGAATTAATTTTTGAAGGATACCCATTAAATTCTGATTCATTAAACCTTGTTGACATATTTTTTATTTTTAATTTATCATACTTTTCTCTGCACTGTTCTGAATGCAGGACTGGTTTTGATTGGATTGAATTTTGACTGAAGATGGAAGGGGATACCTTTTCTGGGCTTGGTAATGGAACCCAAGTAGATCACAAGGTCTTACAAACATTTCATAAGAACTTTGTTCAAGTCCAAAACATCTTAGATCAGAACAGATTGCTAATCAATGAGATAAACCAGAACCACGAGTCGAAGGTCCCCGATAATCTGAGTCGGAATGTGGGTCTGATCAGGGAGCTAAATAACAATATCAGGAGGGTAGTTGATCTCTACGCTGACCTTTCGAGTTCTTTCACCAAAACCATGGAAGCTTCGTCAGAGGGGGATTCCGGTGGGACTTTGAGATCGGACGGGAAGCCCGGCCAGAAGAGAATTAGACCCGGTTAGCGGCTTAAAACGAGCCCCTAATCCTTAAACACCAATTCTTTTCATGGTGGGAAAGAAGAAGCTTCATGTGTTGTTGGTAATATAGTTTTGGATTAGGTTTAGTAATTCTTCTGTATCAGTGAATTATATATCCCATCCTCACCTAGTCACCTTAGTTTCCAGTCCTTTTAGAAATAACAGGTCAATGTCTCTCGCACTGTAATTCCATGTAACTGTTCTCTCTCATTGAAATCAGTATGTTTGTGTTTGATGTCTCCACAATTCCAGAACCAAGATTTTATCCTTTTCCCTTAGTTTTTCTGCTTCAATCTGCTTGGTTTTGTTGATTGATTGTTCTTAATCTATCAGGTCTCTATGTTATCATTTGATTTTCTGATAAACCAACTTGAGATTTTCCTTTTCCATATTTCATTAAAAGGAGATTAAGAGCTTTTATCTACTTTTGCTGGGTATATTATCTACTTTTGATTGAATCTGTTTTCATTTCCCATTTGTTCCTTCCCCATTCCAGTCTAAAGTGATTGGTTCGTCTTCTGGGTCCTGGTGATTTTTATGTTGTGTTTGGAACCTCGGATTTTGAGAGGAAAAAAAAAGAATAAAAGAAAAGAAAATGTTGGAGAAAACACCTTCTCCTAATTGATTGAATAAGGAAAGAGTTAAGGATAGAGATTTTGAAAGAACAGAAAAGAAACGTGGAGAGCACTCCTCAACACTACAAGCTAACTTACAACATATCCTGTATTTCCTTGGCGGTTAATCAACCTTACCGGAATATATGAGAACGCACTGAAAAAATGTCGGAAGTCACCGGAATTTGATCGTCTTTATGCATATGGGAAGTATTGATGATCCAGCCACCAACTCCGCCGGTCAAGCTGCTCTTTGTAACATTTTTTTCTGAGCCTTATAGAATAGTAGAATCGGGCGCGCATCCATGGACGTAGGCACTATTTGTCGAACCATGTAAATCAGTGTCTTGTGTGTGCTTGATTTCTTTTACATCTTGTTTATCTTTCTTGCTTAACGACACTTATCATTTCATTTCTTTTCTTTTTTTAATTTCTTTTAAAATCCAAGGTTCCAAACACAGCATAAGAGTGAAGTAGATGCTGTTCTAAATCTTATCCCACAAAATCAAAAGCTTCTATTGTGTTTCTCTACTTGGAATCTAACGGTGAATGTATATCTATGTGTGGCTAGTAGATAATATACATTTCTGTACAGGTCTGCAGAGCTGGTCAAGTGGAGTTGTTGTGAAGATGCTATAGGACAACTGGAAAGAAACAGCAGCTCTGTATAATTTTTTTGGTTCCCAATCACAAACCACAAGACTAGAATCTTGGATAAGGGATGGTGAGCTTCTTGATTGGGAAAAAAAAGAAACCAAAGAGATCCAAGATGGAGAGAGAGAAACAGAGAGATACTGATGAACAGTGACCATTAACAACGTGACAAGAAACCAAAGTTCCTTTCCTGAGATGGAACTCAGCTCCACCATTCTTATCCTTTCCCCCCTTACTTTTAGTGTTCTTTTTGGTGGACCCAATGACAGTTCTTTTCCCTTATTTTTTCTAAGAATCACAACTCTTTTTTTTTTTTTTTTTTCTGAACTTTTGGGACATGGGACGAAAGCCCCACATGAGTTATTGAAGAGAAAAATAGCTGTCTTTTTCTGTTAACTAGATATTTTAGTTTATTGTACTCCATCCATAGGATATTGGCTTATATGGAATTAAATTAGTGAGATCTATTGAGCATAGGTGCTTAATCATGGTTACATTGTAGGGTTAATTCTATTTACACTCTCACATTTTTTATAATTGTAGATATATCTCTTATATTTTTTTGATACTCCACTTACGATCATTGTCAATAACGTTAGGTTAACGGTGTTAACAGAATATGTTAATTTACCTTTTCAACCCTATCTTAAAAATTATATTTAAATAAAAAAAAACTAATTTTTGTAAGACAAAATTATCCTTCTATGCTTTTTATATTTAGAATATTTTTACCTCTAAGTAGATTAATAAAATAATACAAATATGATTAAAATCCTGTTAGCGAGCACTATTTTTTTTTTTTTTAATATTTAAGTATCTGACTTTAGTTCAAGGGTAATATAATCCATAAATTAAAAGGGGATGGTCTCTACAATGCCTTTAATACAAACCTCGAGGGATGTAAGTAGAATATCAAAAAATACAGGGGTATCTTTGCAGTTATAAAAAATGTGAGACGATGTAAGTAGAATTAACTCTAAATTATAAATTGATACCTTGAATAAGCCCACTCTCTCTGGCTCCTTTAATTTTTTTTTTCTTTCTATATAGGTGAAGTACATTATCATGATTTTAGTGATAATAAACATTTAAGTATGGAACAAGGGATATAATTAACCATTTGATTGGTCTTTCATATTGTCTCGAACGACGTGAAGAAGCCAAAATTAATTAGAGTTAATAAAGAGATTATTAATTTTTGTTTAAATATTCTTTGCTTAAGGTAATCATTAAGGACTAGAAGATCAGAAAGGCAGGCAAAGACAATTTTAAGCATGTTTAAGGGGGAATCTACTTTTCCTTCCCTTTCTTTCCTTCTTTTTGCTCTTACATTTCCGGTGAAGAGTAGTGCAAGGTACCAAAGTCACTTTTTTGAAGTTTTTATTTCATGTAAACAATTCTTGTGAAATTTAATTTTTATATTTTTTAAGTCATCTATAAGAAATGCTTTAGACTTGGGATATCCTTTTTGCCTTTTTGCCACACTAGTAGTGCATTTAGGTTGCGTTTGGCCATGCTTGTGCTTTTGGATAAGTGACTTATTGGGAACACTTAGCTCCAACATCAATAAGTTGTTTGGTTTACAAAAAGAAATGTTTGATAATATGGATAACTTAAATATATTAACAAGACAAACTATAGAAAATCTCTTAAAATTTAGGGATAAAAACATTATTTTTAAAAACTTACTTATTTTGTTTAGAGTTAGAAGTGCCATTTTTAAAGTATCATTAATATTTTAAAAATCATTTTCTGCTTAAGTAGTAGGATAAGTTGCTAAGAGAATCTTCTCCTTGGCTACGTTGGGCCCAGCTTGTGTTTTTGGATAAGCACTCATTGGATACGTGTCTTAATGGGAGCACTTATCCACATCAACAATAAAATGCTTACTTGAAGATATATAATAGTGTTTCGTAAATACATTTATTCAAGTGCTTATGAAAGTTTAGGGATAAAATAGGTATTATAAAAATATTATTAAAGTTTAAGAATAACATTTATTTAAGTGTTTATGAAAGTTTAGGGGTAAAATAGTTATTTTAAAAATATTACCAAAGTTGTGAAATAGCATAACACATAAGAGCTTGGGAGAAGCTGTTCTCTGTAGCTTCTCCTTATGGGTAGCCTTCCTCTAGTACTTAAGGGTAAGTACTTGCCCTTAAGCGCTACCAAACACATATTTAATTTTAAAAAGTGCTTATATAAGCTATAAGCTACAATAAGCACTTATAGAAGCCGAGCCAAATACAATCCTTATAAGTTATCTTCCTCTATTACTTATTACTTATAAGTAAGAACTTACTCATTCATCATTATCAAATGTACTTATAACTTAAAAAGTGTTTTAATAAGTTATAACTCTAATAAGTATTTAATTAAATGGTTACAGGGTTTTTTGTCCTTGTACAATGAACTATTTGAATTGGTCAAATAATCTGCTTACATCACAGAAAAATCCTTGTTTTATCATATAATTAAATCTGAAAAGACTAGATTATAATTCTCTCTGTATCCTCTTTTTAATTTATCATAAGCATACATTATTACTTTATTAGTTGTTAGTGTAGTCCCCATCTGAGTCCTATGGCCACTACAAACTAAGGCATAAACAGTAATTGTGCCCAAAAATTATAATTGAATGGACCGAGAAAAAAGTTTTGTGTTTTTAATAAAAAAAAAAAAAAAAAAATTAGGGTAAAGGATAACTTTTTAAGAGTAATTACAAAAATATCTTTTGAAAAATCTTGGTTGGGATAAAGTCTCTTTACTCAAAACTAATTGCCATATGAAGGTACATTGCACCATAGCAAAGTGCTTTCACCTAAAATGCCCTTCTTCTTTTGTTTTATATTTTCTTTTATTAAACAATCAGTAACATTTTTATTATTCTATCCTTCTTCTAAAAAAACAAAACGAAAAAGTGGTGGTGGCTTATATAAGAAAGAGAAAGGGAGAAGTAGAGAGAGGTAGTGGGTTTTTGTAGAGAGAGAAAAGGTGGTAGTGACTTATAGTAGAGAGAGAAAGGGAGAAACAGAAATAGAAAAGGTGGTGCTGGCTTATAGTAGAGAGAGAAAATGTGGTTTATAGTAGAGAGAAATGGTGGCTTATAGTAGAGAGAGAAAGGGAGAAGTAGAGAGAGAAAATGTAGTGGTGGCTTATAGTAGAGAGAAAAAGGGAGAAGTAGATAGAGGTGGTGATTTTATGGTAGAGAGAGAAAAGGTGGTGCTGGCTTATAGTAGAGAAAGAAAAGGTGGTACTAGCTTATAGTAGAGAGAGAAAGTGTGGCTTATAGTAGCGAGAGAATGTGAGAAATAGAGAGAAAAAAGGTGGTGGTGGCTTATGGTAGAGAGAGAAAGTGTGGCTTATACTATAAGCTAGCACCACATTTTTTCTCTCTATTTCTCTATTTCTCCATTTCTCTCTCTACTATAAGCCACCACCACATTTTCTCTCTCTACCATAAAATCACATCTCTACTTCTCCCTTTCTCTCTCTACTATAAGCCACCACCACATTTTCTCTCTCTACTTCTCCCTTTCTCTC
>JAUPMG010049958.1:0-13938 GCA_031762675.1 Pachysandra terminalis | reverse complement strand
TCTTTTCACATTACTTTCATTTTCTTTTCACTTTCTTTTTCCTTTGACACACTTTGACGCTAACCAAACGCAGCCTAGGGGTGCAATTTGGTTCGGCTTGGTTTCGATTGACATCAGTGCAAAACAAAATTGAGGTCAGTGATGCCAACCAAAGGCCGAATCGAACCCCAACTCAAACCAATTCAATCCAAATTGCAATTTTGATTTTGTTTGGATTGTATCTAGTACTGTTTAAAATATGTAGGAGAGTTCTATTATGCCAACCTTGGCATAATATGGGTTGGTTGTTAACGGTTGGCATAATCAGATTATATAATTCTGAGAGTTCACTTGGATCATATCCTGGGAATAAATAATGATTTTGGTTCAAAAATTACTCTATACACATAATTCATTTCAAGCTAATTTTGGATTCTAGATTTATATTATTACATGTGGATTAAAAGAAAAAGGGATAATTTTTTTTTATTTTAAATGGGTTTGGGTTGGAATGCCAAACATCATCTAACCCTTCCATCAATCTTAATTCAATTTGAAGGTTATAAACGAACAGATCAGATCAAGTACGTCAATGTGCACAAATCCAGATCTGTAGTGGATGAAATCTATCAAAGTGGATGTTGTCCCATGTCGATACGTGAAAATGCAGTTGAGATGTCTTGGGGGGAGGTGAAGAGGTTTTGAGATATATTATGCGGAAAATAAAATCGTTTAGAACCTATGAATTATGTTATTATTGATTATCAAATATGGCAATAGAAAATCAACTAATAACTCGTGTGATTGAATTGAAAGCTTAACACACAATGTCTACCAAATATAAAAATGCAAGCAATCCACAAATTACAATTGTTCATTACTTCGGCCTACATCCACTCCTAAGGGCACCGTGCACGGTCCCAAGGTATTTATTAGGGATGGTTTTCAATCGGCTCACCATCAACCGTTAAACTTGAGGTTTCATACGGATAACTCCTAACCGTTACAACAAGGTTTTTGTCTTGGTTCACCTCAAATCGAATTTCTTTTAGGGTGGTTCGATTCCTACGAATCTACATCCACCTTACAAGTTTTCAATTAAAAATAAAAAATAGGGTACTTGCTCGAATAGATTTACCAATAATTTGCAAGTCTGATGATGTGCTCAAAGCCCGACCTTCTCGCACGAATTCCTCGCTATGCTCCTTTGATGAAGATGCTCCAATGGACGACACACAAAGGGGGCGAGGGCATTACAACCCTTGACGTGTATGTGTGTGTGCGCGCTATGGGTTCAACACATCTAGGGTTAAGGTCTTGCTCTCAATCTATTTAACGGTTGATGGTGAGCCGATTGAAATTTAGAAACTTTATTTAATTAGCTAAAAATGTAAACAACAAATTTCCTTATAATAGCCAAAACGTAGGCAGTAAGGAATGGCTTTGGAAATTTACAAAGAATAAAACTAAGTATACTAACCACCTAAGCTAAACTAAGCAACCAAATTAATTCAACATGGGAAAAGAAAGACAACCTTTGTCTTAAAAGCACAAATGAAACGACTAGGAAAGTAGCTGAGTCCATTGACTGGTTTCTGCAGAGAAGAAAGCAGGAAGGGAGAAGATTGATAAGGAAGAAGGAAGATTTATTCCAGAAATTTTGAGAAAATACCAAGTAAGTAAATTATCCGGCCTTCTACAATGATCATGTGATTAAACTTTATTAGTTTACTGTTGATTTGGCCTTTGAACATGATTTATCAAACTTATATGTTGATTTCCATGATTTGTGAATAGTAGGATTTTTAGAAAATGGATTATATAGTTTTATTAGAAACTAGACTGTTTATGTTTGATTTTCATGAATTAAATTGGTGTTATGAATTAAATGGATATTTTGATGATAATGATCATATATGGTTTTGTTTTGAATGTTAGTATGTTTTTAAGTGATTTCGTATGTGAATTGGATGCATTAAACATCTTTTCTGCATTCTGTAAAAATTACAGAGCATATGCTAATCTGAACCATCGACTATAGAACACATGAAAATAAATTTTATAACTTATTTTATATTTTATATAGATTCTCCTATTCGTTAGGAACATAGCCAATTAAGTTTGAACTGATTTCATGGAGAATTGATCAAGTTATGATTTATTTATTGAACCTGTGTTAATACCAGAAACCCAGAAAAACAGATCCTGTAAACTTTTGTGTTCATCAAATAAAACACCGATCCTAAATAGTTTTATATGTTTTATTGATATTTTTTTTCTATATTCCTCTTTGAGTTAAGATTCTAACAAAACAATTTTGAGGCGATTCCGATGTGTATTTAAAAGGATATGGCCAAAATAGTGACCGAATGTCAAAGCTGAAAAACACTGTTTCTGGCAGTGCGATCGAGCGCACAGGGTTGCGATTGAGCGCAATTCGATCGAGCACAATTCCTGTGGGATCAAGCGCAAATGCACAGAACACCACTGTTTGACAAAATTAAACCTTTATTTCATATGATATATATGTAAATCAAATTGTAATCATTTTTCAAGGACACGGAGAGTTGTGATTACCCACTTATCGTAGTGGATGGATTTCCCACTAATGTGGATGGATTTCCCACTTATGTGGATGTATTACCCACTGTTGTGGATGGATTTCCCACCCGTGAGGTGAAGGGATGATCAGTATTTAATGACTGACTTGTTAATGGGAATACTTATGATGTGTTCCATTGGATTACTTGCGTGTATGGGCGCCTAAGTAGTTTTCACGGGAACTTATCATTGGTATATTCCAAGCATCATAGGAATGCTTATGAGGTCTTCCATTGGATTACTTGCGTGTATGGGCGCGTAAGTAGCTTTCAGGGGATTACATCATTTGAATTTCTTAGGATAGGCATTCATGCTATGATTGTTGAAAGGTTAGGTGTTCCTTGGAAGAAAAGGAGTTCGGGTTGCTTATTTTTTCGTAGGCTGAAAGTCCTACAAAAGATAGAAGATTGTGGCCGTTGAACCAAGGGTTAGAGCCCGGATTAGCGCGAGGGGCTTGTCAGTTGTTCCTGGTACACATGTTCCGAATTGGATATCCTAAGGACACTTAGCCCGACATCTGATCATAGGTGCATTACTTGCATATCATATTGTGTTCATTGGATGAGCATCTTAGAGCATTGTATTTTCACATTCATATCCATCATATCATATCCTATCATTGATTATATTGTTTATTGTATTACGGGTTTATCGAAAATATTTTATAATCATATTGTCATTGTATGTTAACTGGATCATGCTTGCTGAGTATTCCATACTCATGTAGTTTTTCATGACTGCAGATTGATGTAGTACTTATAAACGAGGACACTTGGACGTGTGATTTCAGATCGACTTTAGCATTTTGTTGTTTGATTTAGACATTATGTTTATTTTGTTTGGATGCACGACGCTTCTGAAATCTTTGATGTTGTTAAGTTGAAAACTCTGATGTAATAGATATTAATTATTTTCCGCTTTTGTTACTCTGACTTTTATGAATTAAATTGAGGGCTTTCTCATGCCTTGTTCATTGTGATATCCGCGGTCCAGAAATGGATCCCGAAGGTTACACCTCGTGATCCATGCCTTCTTACCTAGGGATGTGAGTCATGGGATCTAGGGCGTGACATCCAAGTTCCAACTAGTACCTTCTTCTTCTTCTCTCTCTCCCTTTGAATTTTGGGTCATACGTCCAACACTAGTGTTCTTAGAGTTTTTATTATGAATTGTTATTAATCTAGGAGTCCTTATCTAACTTGGATTAGCCTTAATTATCTACCCTTCGATTAGATTAGATTAATTCTAACCTTTAGATTAAGTGTCATAGTTTTAGATGAACTAATCATTATTCTTTATCTAACTTAGTCCTAATTAGATTTATATTCTTTTATTTAATCTTAGCCATTAAATTAGATTAGTTTAATTCTAACATTTAGATCTAGATTCCTAGTTTTAGTTCAACTAATCATTATTTAGCCTTTTAATTATTGAATCCTAACTAGATTAGAACTAATATTAAATCCTATTGAATCTCAACTATTAATTTAAATTAAGTGTTCCCACAAAATCTCAGCCACACATTATAACTGAAAGGGTTATGATTGTATGTGATGCACTTAGTTTCCTACCGTGCTACTCACCAATCATAAACAGTCAAAGTCGTGTATGATTGCTAAATTACTAAAATTTTAAATTAACTCCTATATTTTTATTAATTACATTATTAACTCTATTATTTTGGTTTGGGTTAATACACTGTCTTAAGTTTTCAAATGTGCAGGAGTTTAGGGGTTTGGCCAGGATGTTAGCCAACTGTCTCTCGGTTGGAATGTAATCCAGCAAAATAATCAATTGTTCGAGCATCTCACGAATGAAATGGTGATGAATATCAATGTATTTCGTCTGAGAGTGTTGGACGGGATTTTTAGAGATATGATTGCACTTGTATTATCACAAAATAGGTGCATAATCTCTTGATGGATCCTGTAGTCCATCAACATCTGCTTCATCCACATAAGTTTAGTACAACATCTGCCAGCGACAATATACTCGACTTCAACGGTGGAAAAGGATATGGAATTTTGTTTCCGGCTATGCCAAGAAACCAAACAATTCCTTATATAGAAGCAACCGCTACTGGTGGACTTCTGGTCATCCAAGTTTCCTGCCCAATCGGCGTTAGAATAGTTGACAATTGTGGAGGAGGAACCATACGGATACTAGAGATCAAAGTCAGATGTGGACTTCGAATCCGATTTTATGGCTAACAGAATTTGGGTTTTTCAAATCCGATTTTTAATTCGATTTAAACATACTGTTATCCTCTTTGATCCATCATTGTTTAGGTGTTGAAAAGAAATAATAAACTCCCGTAAACAATAATGATCACATTGTATGACTGCACAAACGATCCTCTCATGATCATCAATGCAACTATGCATTGTTCGTTGTTTTTCTATAAAAACAACAACTAGGTTGTGTTACACCCCAAAATCCGGATCACATCGAAAGGTGTGCAATCCGAATATCAAAAACGCAACCTCATGCTCCAATCCCTAAGAGGCTGCTAGGTCACTAATTTCCTCACACAATGGGTACGGTGGAGTTAGCTCACCTAGATCCAAATACTATAAGCGAAGACTTAACTCCTAAAATATGAGTTAACAAAAAAAAATTAATTTGATTAATAACAAGTGAGAATAAACCAAGGTTCAAATAATATAAATCAATCTAGCAAGCCTAGATATAAAACTACAACATAATTTGATATAAACCAAAATTGAAGGTTTACAACTCAAAGTAAATCCACGGTCTAAACACAGAAAGTCACTGCCTGTCATCATTATCTCATTGCGAATCACGTGGAGAACTTAAAAATAACTCAATGAAAAGTTCGCTCACAACTAGTAAATACATGCTAACAATTAACCCTTCACCCAAAACACCAGAGCTATCAGCTTATCATATCAACAATACCTATTATCATATCATACATATCCAAGGATACACAACCCACACACATAACATTCTATCATTTCCACATAGAAAATGACAATAATCATCAGGTCATATCCCAGTTCTATAACAGAGCGATCCAAATGAGGATGAGAAGCGTTTAGTATACAACCTTACACCCACTTTCATTTTAAGGACGAAACTTTTTTTTTTATTTTTGTATTTTGTTGTAAACTAAAGAATCATCTTATTGATGATATCAACAATGACGACATTGAATACTACAAAGCCGCTAAGTACGATGAAATTGCTATGAATACGATGCATTCTTTGATCTGTTTTTTTTTTGTCTATTTGTAATTAATTCTTTGGTCCTTGAACTCGTCAAAATATTGAAATAGAAAAATTTATACAAGGACCGATTCAAAATACGAGATTATAAAATACTGTTTGTAGTTATCTCTATTGATCAAATTGGAAGCAAATTGCATCCTTTTGATAAATGCCTGTGAAAACAAATTCCAAGTAATAAATATTATTTGGACTCCTTATAACAAATTATTTATAAACAAAATTTACTAACCAGTAACTACTACCTCTTACGTGTACTCGATCCTTTCCCACTCAATCTAAAGTACCAGTTCAGTTGCCTGTAAAATTGCATCCTTTTGATATACGCAATATTTAAGTGCTATCCTTTTAATTTCTTTTACATTATCAACAACCAAAAAGAGCTCCAAAAATAATGAGATGGGTATGCCAGTACAAATTCTAGAGGGAGTAGTTATGTTTAACTACAAATGGAGCAAATCAGTCTGCTCTACCATGTGAATAAATTGAGTTTATTGATAAGTCCTTGTTGCTTACGAAGAGACCCCTGGGTTTAAGTCTCGGGATCTTGGATCGGACCAATCCCAGCCGATCCTAATCGGATTGGCAAAATCGGCTGATCCAAAAGTTGGATCATACTTAAAAAAATAATTAAAATAAATAAATTGGATGGGCCGAACCGGCGATACCGGTCGCCGGACCAATGATACCAGTCAGTATCGGACTGGTCCAGGCCGATACATGTTGGATCATTCGTTTTATAAATTAAAAAAAAAAAAAATTAGATCTGTTGGATTTGTCCGATCCAATCACTGGACCGGTATCGGTTGGACCGGTCCGATCCAAAGCCACTTGATACAATAGTTGTATCGTGGCTTGGGATTGTATCGGTCCGACCCTTGAAACCATGAGAGACCTCCATTGGGTTTAAATAGAAAAAAAATTATTCAAAACCAAATCCTAATCTTTATTACATTATCAATCTTATTCATAATTCTAATCAAATCTCAATCTCAATGCATCAGTGTGATGAGATATACCTAGTGATGATATGGTAGATCTCATGTACACTATTTTTTTTTTTTTATCAATAACGAAATGGATATAATAAGGATAAGATGAATTATCAATAAAGAAATGGACATATTAAGGATAAGATGAGAGTACAAAGGCAAGAAAAACAATATGGAGATCCGGGTCTGTCCGTTCGGTCAACTATGATACTAGGACCAATGGGTCAAAAATTGGTTTGTGCCGCAGGTGTTGAACAATCGACTCTACACAAGTGTGGGCTTACAGGGCTAGTGCTCGTAAACCATTTCTTTCATTCATCAAGAGGAACTTTTCCGGGCCGGAATTGAGAAGTGGAAGTTATTTAAAAAAGATGTTTCTCTTCGCACCTCAGATCAAGAGGAAGGGTAGCTTGTCAAGCTGGCCTATTCTTATAATAATAAGAATCGAATGATATAAAAGATTCGATGTCTTTTAACCGGCTGTTATTATTTGTCAACGCTACTAAGATATCTCTTCACTATGGTAAAACACATGCCAATGTTGCGGTCATAATACCCAAGATGGAATAAATGAGAGATCATGTACTCCTTGTCTATCCTAAAAAAAATTCCAGTTCCGCTCTCCCCAAATCCCCAGATGGTGAAGAACACAACTCTGTACATCAGTTGTCTTTGCTTCCCTTGGAATGAGAATCTTCACTATACTAGCATATCTCTAACAAACCTCGGACAAATCCACTCCATCCCAACCAAACTGACAAAGAAATCCCATATCTGTGTTGTACACTCACAGGAAAGAAACAAATGATCCATGGATACCCCATCTCTCATGCTCATAAAACAAACCCGTGGTGATAAGACCATAAACTTTGTTCTCTTTTGTAAATTATTTGCGGTGTTAATCCGATCCAAAAAAGTAGTTCACACGAAAAGCTTTTACTTTAGGGGGGATCCTTGAACCCCAAAGTAGAGAAGTGGAGAAAATGGGAGCGAGGAATCTCTATCTATGCGTAGAGTATCAAAAAAGGATTTGGTAGAGAACATCCCACTTCGGTCAGGGCACCAGACCCGAGTATCTAACGAAGACTCATCAATGACTATGTCTCTAAGGAGTTCAAAAAGGGGAGCTAATTCCTCCATATTAACAGATCTAAGATCCCGACGAAGGGGGAGGTTCCAAGTGAGTCTTGAGAGAGGCTAATTCAAAACCTCAACTACCAAGGAGTTCTGGAAGACAACGAGACGATATAGTCTGGAAAAGTGAAAAGATAAGGTAGATTTTCCCCCCACCACAAATCTGACCAAAAACGAATGGATACTCTAGAACTAATGAAAATTTTTACACATCTAAAGAAATCAGGGAATAAGTCTGTAATAGCTTTCCAAGGAATTACCGCATTGATTCTTTCCCTAGGATCCCATCCATTAGCATGAGTTTTGTATTTGCTTAAAATAATGACACGCCATAAGGCCTCACTCTCTACACTAAAGCTCCAAAGCCACTTGCCCAAAATTGCTCGATTTTTTATTTCAAGATTGCCCAGGTTGAGACCCCCCTTTTTCCTATCCTTACACATATCCACCCATTTCACTAGCTAGGTGATCCTTCCTATTCCCTCCTCCCTCTTACAAGAAGTCTCTCTATAATTTTTCTATCCTCCTAATGATCATCCTTGGTGCTTTAAACAATGACAAAAAAATATGTTGGAAGGTTACCTAGTGAGGCCCGAATTAGAGTAATGAGCCCCCCAAAAGATAAATAATTATGTTTTCATGTTGCCAGTCTCTTCTCCATCTTATCTATCATTGTATTCCAAAATTGGACACCTCTATGATTCCCATTCACTATAAGACCCAAATACTTCATCGGCTACTCTCCCACACCACATCCCATGACCCTAATGCACTTCTAAAGGAAAGAATCCTCCACGTTAATACCATTCAAACTGCTTTTTTCCCAAGATTACTTCTATCTTGAAGCATCTAAGTATACATTTGATCCAAAAGACATGTTCCTTAGATGATTCTAGGAAGATAATTGTTTCATCATCAAATTGCAAATGAGATACTTGTACCCTTTCACTTCCTATCCTAAAACCTAAGATCTTACTCAACTCCTCTACCCTCCTAAAAAACCAACTCAAGACATCACTCACCAAGGTGAACAACAGAGGGGATAATGGGTTCCCTTGCCTAAGCCCATAGGAAGATGACAAACAATCCTGTAGTCCTACCATTTAAACAAACTGCACATTTCTAACACAACCTCTTATCCATCAACACCATTTTTTTCTAGAAAGCCCTTCCACCTAAGGACTGAATCCAAGAAATCCCAATCCACTCTATCATAATTCTTTTCCAAATCCACTTTGAGAACTAAACCCAGCACTCCAATCCGATCTTTTCTTAAATGCACTCATTTGCAAATTAGTATACTATCCATAATTTTCTGCCCTTGAATAAGAGTACTATGGTTCTTCAGCACCACTTGGCCAATGACCTCCTTAAGTCTATTTGCAAGAACTTTAACAATGATCTTATATACACTAGCTGTTAAGCTCACTGGACTAAAATCCTTGATTCTTGCTGCACCTTTTATTTTGGGGTTTAACACTAAAAAAGTTGCATTTGTTGCTTTGCTAACTACCCCACTCAAATAAAATTCTTTCAATACACTCATCAGATCCTTTTTATTACATCGCAACAGTCTTGGAAAAAAAAAGCCATGGTAAATCCGTTTCGGCTAGGTGTTATTTTTGTCCATCTCCCAAATTGCTTTCCTGATTTCCTCTTCCCCAAATTCCTTTTCCAGCCAAGATGCTTTACTATCATCAATTCGTGGTCCCTCAAGATTTCCCAACTCAACTCTAAACCTGTAAGATCTCGAAATTCATAAATAGGAATTTGTTTTAATAATAAGGGTAGGATGATAATTTAATAGGATTCTAATATGAACTATATGCTTGAACTCTTTTATACTTATTATGTGTTTAAATTTTAATTAGGTTATTGTATGAGGACTTTGTATGATCACACATTATAGCATAATATATCGTTTGGGGTTTAATTAGTTTGCATTGGGCTTAATTAATTATCCATGGGCTTAATTTAAAGGAATTGGGCCTATCTAATTGAATTGGGTTTAAGTAATTAACATTGGGCTTTAATTAGTTAAATTAAGTAGCTTAATGGTCTTAAGTAGTTTTCTTAAGGCCCAAAATATTAATTAGACTTTAAATACATTGAAACTTTGTATGAAATTAATAAGTGATAGAAAATAGGAGTTTTAGATAAGATAGGAGTCTCTAGTAGTCAAAATAGAAGTATACAATTGTACTATGACTCTAGGTTGTTCCTAACACCTAAGACTATAAAAATAAGACTTTTTGGTCAATCTAAACCTAGAAAAACATAGGAAAACATGGAGAGCGTTTGGGGAGAGGAGATCTAGTATCTCTAAATCCTAGAAGCCTAGAAGATCAAGTAAAGAAGAAGAACCAACAACAGAATTCTACAGTACATGTGAGTTTCCCTTTCAACTTCTTGTGTATTTAAGCTTAAAACCATGTTCCAACATGGTGGATTCCTTTGTGAATGATATGTGTGTGTTCCCCATGTTTCTATATAAAATCTAAACAATCTAATTCGTTATAAGAAGTATGAAGCATGTTTTGATTGAATCATAGGATTAGAAGAGTTCTAGACTATGAATCTAGGTATGATCTTAAGTATGTGTTAGAAGTTATTTTTGTGTATTTAAACTATTGGGTTTTGCATAGAAATCTGTTTTCTGAAGTGTGATATAATCATATGTAATGTATGTGTGAGATTAATGTGTGGTTCGTACTCAAAATTCTGGGTTTGTGTAATTCGGTATACCCCTCGGCATACCGAAGAGCATGTTGAGATTTTTGGGTAGCTTCGGCACACCCTTCGGCATGCCGAACTATTCTCTGAGATTTCGAGTAGTTCTGGTGTAGTGACCCAGAACCTGGAAATGTAATAAAATAATTAAATTAAGGACTAATGTGAAAATTAAGAAAATATAGGGAGTAAATGAACTTATTAGTTAATTTAAGAGAGCTTTAGGACCTATAATTTGATCTGGTTGTTTGGCCCATGAAGAAAGCCTATAAGGAGTAAGTAAATAAAAAGGATAATAACTAAATAGTAATGACTACTAATTAGAATTGAATTCCAATTTGAATTCAAATTAGATATCTAGAAGGATTAAGGGTCTTCAGAAAAAATGGGGAAACAAACCCCATACGGTAAGGTAAAAGAGAGATGAGGAGATTGAGAGGAAAAAAAGAAGAGAAAGAAAGGGAAGAGAAGAGAAGAAAGCAATACTGCAGAAAGAAGATGGCCAAAGAGAAGAAGACTAAAGCTAAGAAAGCATGTAAAAGAAGAAGATACAAAGAAGATCACAAGGAGAGAAAAGAGAGAAGAAGATTGATCAAACAAGCTATGAAGAGGCAAGAGAAAATAGAAGAGGATAGAGACGAATATGAGGCTTCGGATCCAATTCTACATGATCAAGAGGTAGGAATTTCCTTAGTTTTTACGGTAGGTATGTTTGTAGAATTTAATAATTCTATAGTATAATGCCTATAGGTTATGATGATGCATGATGTTTGAATTATGCATGATTATCTTTGAATCTTACATTTTGTGTGATGAATTTATCCATGTTTGTTGAATTATGAAAATTATGGAAGAATTCTAGTTTATGAACTTAGATCTTGAGAATTTTGATAATTTATTCATGTTAATCCTTGATTTGACATTAGGTTTTGTTTATGGCATGATGATTTGGTTTATGGTAGTGTAAATCATGGTTTTAGATGTTAAAAAGCTTAAAATTGTGTTTGTGGATGTTTGGGCACGAAGCTCTATGAAGAAAATGTGAAAATCTGGGTTTACTAGGCCTCGGCAGGAAGCTCGGCAACTACCAAGATAACTTGCAGAGCAACCCAAACTCTCGGCCTTTGCTAACGAGACTCGGCAGCTATCGAGGTCTCTCGGTAGGTAGCTTGGCAGCTACCGAGCTTCAAATGGTCCAAAAATTTATGGGGAGCTTGAATACGATGTTTTGGGATTGCGTGTGGTGTTACTTTTTGTGCAAAATGCATGTGTAAAGTTTTGTGCAACAAAGTGTGTAAACTGCCTAGTTTTCAATATGAACTGCTTATGTATGGTATGCTATTATTTGTGAAAATGATTATAAAGGGTTGTAACATTATATGACCTATATGTATGAAGTTAGGGTGAATAATGATCCTAGTTTGATGAATTGCTAAGTATATGGTATGTGGTTCCTATGTGCGTCTTCTGATTTGTGAAGTGTTTGAGAGTGATGCTAGAGGCAATCACTGGTGATCCTTGTGTTGTGTGTGACAAAAGTTGTATGAACTAATTGTTTGTGTGATGGTGGATTTCCTACCTAAGGTACCATCCCTTGAAAGGAAATAGGGTGGATTTCCTACCTAGGGTACCATTCCCTGAAAGGAAAGATGGGGGATTTCCTACCTAGGGTACCTTTCCCTGAAATGAAAGATGGTGGATTTTCTACCTAGGATATTATCCCCTGAAAGAAAATTGGGTGGCATTCTCTACCTTGGGTTGTATCCCCTAAACGAAATGGACACTGACAGTGACATGGTCGTATTGGCAGATTTTGGACAGAGTTATCAGAGGATATGTGAAAGGAATTCATGGTTGGGCTTAGCCTAACACCCTTACATACCTGCATCATTCCATGCTTCATAAGCATTGCATCATACTTCATTTACATGTATTCCAACTTGTGTGATTGTTTGGCATCCGTATGATCATATTGTCCATTTGCATGATTTGCATTGATTTTTTTGTTTGATTATGGTCTGAACTTGGGAGTCCATTGTGAGTTGGTGATTGAATGTGATCATTGGTAATTATGAGTAGTAGTAGCTTAACGAGTAATTATTATCTGCAAACTATGCTTGTGGATAATTGTGTGGTATGAATGGTATGACCAGTGATAAGGGGATTGTCATTGTACTGAAGGTGCCGTGGAAGTTGGTAGCCTCGGAGGTTCTGAATTTTAACATGATGAGATCACGAGTGCTTGGTGTTAACTGAGAATGAGGTAAGTATTACTGTAAATGAAGGGACTCTAAGTTAAGTGACACATGAGAAAGTCATGAAAGGATATGTGTGTGTGTATGCAAGTTGAATTGTGTGAGTATAGTGTGTTCTATGAGTTCATAAGGATTGTAGTTAGACATGTTTATGTAGAATTGATTGTGTGCAAGTTAAGGATGTAAACTGAGAACTATAAATGTGGAGATCTGGAATATAACAGTAAATAAGAGTTATGGTTTAGTCTATATGCAAGATAACGAACTTGATAGTGAATTACTTATGTGTTATGTGGAAATTGCATGAACCAACTTGTTTTATTTTATGTCTACAAAAGTATTTATTGTCATTGCTTTGGAATTTTCTTACTGAACCATCAAGCTCACCCTTACAATGAAACAGATCGAACCCTAAAGGAAGAAGGAAGCAAAGTATGAAGACCTTAGCAAGCAAGGATAAAACAGGGAACACTAGAAAGATGGAGTTACTAACAAGAGCAGTCTAAGTTTAATAGTTAGGTTTTGACCCACGAGGGCATGAATAATGTAAAGTTTAATTTGGATTGAGCAATTGGTTTGGTTTGAATTCTATTGTATAGGTTGACTCTCTTAGCTAAGTTTTAATTTTATCAATCTTCCGGTGTATTATTTGGTTATGCTCTATGGAACCATGATGTATGGTTGATTGTTTTGGTTTGGCCGCATCCATTGTTTGGATCCGAAGGTCATTCTCTTGGAAATCCTCGAGATTACATATCTCGGATATAGGGTGTGACATCTGGTCAGTCTGCCGAAACCCCTTTCGCATACCAAAACCCCTATCAAAGCTTCTGTGTGTTATTTTACTGTTCCCTGGTTGGTTTGCCGAAACCCCTTCGGTATACCAAGCAGTTTGCTGAATTTCCCTGAAGTGTGAGTCAGTATCCACTGGTTCACAACACTTTTTATCTTTCCATTTACTTAAGATATTACATGTAAATAAGAAAATACCCTCATTT